>JASWDR010000438.1:0-60411 GCA_033439105.1 Magallana nippona
AAATAAAACAGTGCATGGCTACTGTACATGCCGCTTTTCAATGAAACACAGGCATATTGTAATACAAATTAAAGCAATACGTTTTCGTAATTCAAATCTGAAATATTAATTTTGATTTTGCGTGTAAAATAGTGTTGAATCGTTCGTTTGCGTTTTTTATCGTTATCGTTCGTGTATCGTGAAAATTCAGTACGTTAGTGATCGTCCGTGTATCGTTCGTAATCGTTCGTATATCGTGCGTGATCGTTCGTGTATCAAAATCGTGCGTGTCGTTTGTCAACAATAACGTTGCTACCACTGTATATATATATATATATATATATATATATATATATATATATATATATATATATATATATATATATATATAAATATATATATTTCTTACATTTATTTCAATACAAATTGTAAATTGTTTACAGTTTGGCATTAAATGTTAAGGTTTAAATACCTTGGCATCATTCCACGTGAAAAAAGAGTTCAGGAAGCAATACTGGGCATTTGCAACCCTTCTCTCTTTATCTGTAATTATGTACAAACAAAGCGTTAATTTTATATTGTTCTCGCACAACAGTCACATGTTACATTATAAGTGTTTTGAAATTGGAACATTTTTTAAAGATTATACATTAAACCACATGTACCAGTTTGAACAAATAATTTACCATATCGTAATATATATATATATATATATATATATATATATAACTACGGTTCCCACCTTAGCGCCAGACTATGTAAAAACACCGTCTTGCAGGCGGGTTGTTAGAAAAGACTCTTTATAATTATTTTTTGCACAATTTGGACTTTGGATATGTAGAACGGGTATATAAAAGCGTTCTTTTTAAATGACAGCGGTTTTTAAGCGATAATTTGGAAAATATTTAACATATACATTTTGACCCTCCTGCAATGCGGGTGAAGTAGTTTTAAAAAACAGTCTGCAATATGTTTTTCCATTTGAGCAGTCTTACAGGCTATTAAGGGGGGAAACTGTTCTAGTCTTAAATGTGCTATTCTAAAGTAAATGACACAATGTTTAATGTATTTTATTCTGGAAGAAAAACGATTACAAATAGAGAAAAACGTCTCATATCAGTTATTGTATTTAATTTCTTTTTGTTTATTTAGTAATACTGATGGGGAAATAGTTGTTTAAACATTTGGAGTGTTGATTTGAAGTGCACTTACGAATTGTTGCTAAGGCTAAATTAATGGTGTTTTATTTCCCAAATATGTTCTATGGATTTGAACTTTAAAGAAAAATTTTAAGAGCATGATCAGTTTTATTATAACAGGACTGTAAAAATTATTACAGGGATGAAAAGTGTAAGGAAAACAAAAAGAAACAATTCTACGTAGATTTTAGAAGAGTTGTCTTTCGTTTTGACACAATTCAAGTATTGAGAGTACTTATAGTAATTCAAATTAATGTATTAGTAACTTACGGTAAATTGTTTTATTTTCACTATAATGTTAAAGTTCCAAAATCTTATTCAAGTCTTTAACAAATAAATATATAATTATACACCCGTGTAAGATGTGCAAAAATGTGAAAATACCTACTTATAATAATACATAATTATGTATGAATTGAAAATAATGGCAACATATCTGATATAAGAAAAATACTATCAAAAAATAGCAAATAAAGAGGTGTTTAAGAGCCAAAACTTAATAAAATAATTTATCAAACAATAAACGTTAAACAATTATTTATAATATTTACAAACTAATTCTTATTTACAAAAAAAAAATGTAAAATACCTACATTCTTATTTACAAAAAAATGTAAATTACCTACATATCACCTCAACAAGCCATTACAATATGCAAGAATAATATGATTACTAACCACAGAGGAATATCCTGAAATCCCGATTAAAGGTTTAGATAAGGACTTATGGCAGTAAAAAGTTGAGCATATTTAAATGCAAGAAATTAAGAAATATGATAGACAACTTATAATTATATAATATACACTTATAATTGTTATAAGGACATGGGTAACCTTGAAAAGTCCAAATGATCGTCGTGCACATGTCCTGTTAAAGTACTACTAGTGTCCGTATATTAACTATTTATTCGAAACTTGATCATTTGTAAACTCTTACATTAAAAATACTTAATTGAATTTAATTAAATGGTTCCTTAACAAAGCCGTTTTAACAAAAACCGGCGCTAATACTGGGAATTTTTATACTTTGATATTGTTAAAACGCTAAATTTTTTCCAAGCATTCGCTCGCTTGACTCTACTTATACTACAAGACAATCGCGAAATTAAAATACTCCAAAATGTAGATTAAATATTTATGAATCATTTTTTTGTTCCAACAGCCATAGATTTGTGGAATTGTATGCATTTAGAAATTCAAAACTTGCCAACATTAAAATATTTTAAGAAAATTAAGTTTTCTGTCTTCTATATCTCAACCCCCATTATATTTTTCATATGGAGAACGTTACTGGAATGTAATTCACACTAGACTTCGACACAATTGTATATTAAAAAAAGATTGATATAAATGCAAAATTATTGATAGTCCTTTATGTTAATAAAAGTAGAAGATGCATATCATTACTTTTTTTCTTGTGTAAAATATAATATTCCACGAAATGATTTATTCAATGTTATCTTTAGAATAGAAAATTTACACATTATTGGCCCTCATGTTTTGTTATGGGGAGATAGCTCCATCAGTATTGCAGAAAATGAAAAATTATTTTTTAACTTGTAGCTATTGTTAAAGAGATCTGGACGGTTTTAACATTGTCCAAAATTTGATATATAAACTTTTAACATTTTTTTTTGTCGGTGTATATCTACTTTAGTATGACTTCAATAATGGTATTTCATTATGACCTTTGATATTGTAATTTTTTCGTAATAGTGTAAATTTTATGTCAAAATTTCACAGGAGAGTTTATAGAACTTGTGCCCGATCCTATTTTATATACCAACTTTACAATAAAATATGTTCAAACCAAAACGGTAAATTTTCTTACTTGAAAATGCGCAATAATATTTGTATTAGGCCGCCGATATTTTTAATAATTATTATAACTTTATTGAAAATGAAATTTTGTCGCGCAAGTGTGATCTGATTCCTGGAAACAAATAAGTATGCTGAATCCTTGAAGTCAGAGTTTAAACAGAACATATGACATTATCGTCTTGAGCATATTCATTCAAAGGACAAAACTGATAAAAGTGATCATCAAAATACAAAATTCCAAACATAAGTAACATGGAATCTTCTGAGATTGGAATGGGCGCCGCGAACATGGTCGTATTTACATGACAGTTCTGTTGAATTAAAATAATCTTTTTTTTCGTAACGCCTCATTAGATTGGCTAAAGAATTTCATTGATATTGTATAACATAATTTGCCTACGTCACAGTGCGACACGGCACGCGTGCAAAACGTTTTAATCCGCTAGACGTTACATTTAAATTTTGCTCAAATTAACTCTAGTTTTTAAAATAATGTGTAGTATTTGCTGATTTTAGTTGTAGAAAATTAAATTATAAAGAATAAATTAAATTCCTATCTTTGTTATACAAGTATAACATAACTTGAGACCGTTAAAGCTTGTGTTTTTCAACTCTGCGGTTTATAAAGCGTATCCCGCCCAAGTTATGTTATATCGTATAATATAGGTAGAAATTGAATTCATTCTTTAAGAGATTGTGACAGTACTATTAGTGTCCGTACGTAACATATCAGTTTAAAGATTGATAATTTAGAAACTCTTATATAAAAAATAGTTAAATGAATTTATTTGATTAACTGCTTTCTTAACAATAAAATATCCGGAGCTTATATGGATATCTTTCATACTTTAAACACCGTTTTGCCTTAGATGAACATGCCAAAAAATAATCCATTCAATTCCCGATGAAGTTATTGGCAGGTCAAAAGTTCATAAAACTGTATCTGGGCCCACAAAAAATTGTGCTTGCACATCTGACATGAAGTAAGACGAAACAAGAAAAACAACAATAAATCAGATGAATTTACTATGTTACTTTATTTTATATAAATACAAGTACGTTTCACGCATTTAATGTTTTCATAATTTTCCCCAGACGAATAAATACACCCTAACCCTATATTGATCATGTTTATGGAATTCTGGATGTTCAAACATGTACAAGGCTAATACTAGATTTTCAGTCACAAACATGTCACGATGCTTTGATACACCACATTGCTTTCAACATTTTCTTCAAGAATAAGTCAATAAAATGCTGAAATCCATGTTTATATTGCGGATTGTTATTTTGTTTGTTGTCTGTTCGCCATTATTTGCCCATGCTTGTTTCTCTCTGAACAAGGAGTCTTATAGATAAACAGGAAATAGAAAAATAAATGTGTTTTATTATGCACTTAAATAGTTACCGTAAACAATCCCGATTCAAAAGTGAACAGTAAATACATGTATAAGTAACCCTTATATATTACCTCACCAGTTTTTTCCGAAATTCCTCAACTCCCACTCGCCATCCTAACTTTTTCATCTTGAGCTTTAAGACACAGCCATGGACATACAGATTCACAGTAATTGTCCGTTAGAGTTAATGAAAACATAGTTCTGTCGAAACTGAAATCCTTCACATTATTACCAAGGATTAAAGGCATTCGTCTAACATCCAAGCTCACTGCTTGAAGCGGAGAAATGCGAGGCGAATGTCGTATTGAACCGCTTCATAACTTCGTGTCGGCGAATATGGAAAACTAACACGGAATTAATGGCTGGTTGTTACTGTCATATTAATTTTTATTACTAAAATATAAAAAAAAATATCAAATGCAAACATAAGTAGTAAAAACCAAGTTTAAAAACTTCAATAGGATATGAAGTTGGCTGATACGTTGTGATATCTACCAAAAGTCGCTTCGCTCTTCACACCATTTGATTACGTGACCAACCAACTTCATATCCTGTTGAAGATTTTAAACTTGGTATTTATATCTGGAATGTAAACAAAACCTTGACTATTGACTTTGTATGCGATTACGTCAAGCATATATGATCTGAATCCCGGAAGCAATAAAGTCCTCGGAGTCAGAGTGTAGGCAGAACTTATCACATTATTCTTGGGCATATTCATTCCAGGGACAATTCTAATAAATGTGTTAATGCAAAACTCCAATAAAATAGCATTTGATTTAAAAATTATGAGTAAAGTCAACATGTAGGTAGTTTTAACTTTATATTTCATTTTTAATACAGTTATAAGAATTTTTAAAACTATCGGCAGTCTAATACAATAATTATTATGCATGTTAAAGTATGAAAATTTACCACCCTAGCGGCGTCTAAAGTGTAAAAATTCCAAGTATTACTGCCGGTCCAGTGACTGGATTTTATTTGAGTAAATGAGTAATGTAATGTGTCGAGGGGTCCGTTACCTAGTCATTCCTAGGGTCTGATGGTTGAATATTAAAATATTAAACAAATAATTTTCCTCTCTAAAATGATTGTTGATAATAATAGGCCTACAAATATTTACAGAATGGCCTTCCCTTACTTAGGTAAAAATCACAAAATGAATATGGTCGGCCGAGATGGAAACTTTATTCATACCACGAGGTAAACACTATTTATGCCTTATTCAGGTGGTAGTGATTACCTGCGGCACGTCCTAGCTATAGAGTCTTCTCAAGAGGTAAACCCTCAGCAGAGGCAGTCACTGTGTTAACGCCTTATTCGGGACAGACAGTGTACTAGCTCTAACTAAAAGCGTACCCCTTCCCTTATACTAATAGAGTATCATTGACGACTAACATAGGCTAACCTCCAAGAGGACAGCCTCTATAATAACCAACCAGTGGTCGGCCTCCAAACACGATTGGTCCTAAAATTATAAATCTGGCAAGCCTCTCTCACAAGGCAACCCACGTACCAAAATCGTACCTTAATTAGCCTCGCAATTCCTTTCTCTTATTGAACACTGCTAGGGAAAAGAACGTTGCGACTGCGAAGAGCTCGCTTATATACCCTCTGTGGGTCACGTGACAATTTCCGCTGGTTGCTAGGCGACTGTACAAACACAGTCGTCATAGGACGTTCGCATGATTTAACATTACATAACATGAAATTATTACACTAACCTGGAAATACCCGATGTCAGAATAGGCGTCTTGTAAATTTACGTATTCACATAACATATCTGTTTAATCATACAGATGTTTACAGTGATATTAGTGTCCGTACATTACATATCAATTCGAAACTTGATCATTTGAAAACTCTTACATTAAAATAGTTAATCTAATTAAAATCACAAACTGGTTTCTTAACAATATACATTGAACGAAAAACCGGCGCTAATACTGGGATTTTCCATACTTTAGACGCCACTAAGACTGTAAATTTTCATACTTTAAAATGCGCAACAATAATTGTATTAGGCTGCCGATATCTTTAATAAGTCTTATAACTGTATTAAAAATGAAATGTAAACTACCTACATGTTGACTTTGCATGCAATTACGTCACGCATATATGATCTGATTCCTGGAAATAAAGATAAATCCCGAGGCAGAACTTATGATACTATCGTCTTGAGCAAATTTCATTCAAATTATGGACGTGTCTAATAAATGTGTTAAACAAAATGCAAAACCCCCATGGGCCTTCATTTCATTTGAGTATATGAGTAACCTGGAAATTCGCGATAGTGTAAGAAGCGCCGTGTACATGTACATATTCACATAACTTATATCTGTTTATCCTTAGAGCTTGTTACAGTACTACTAGTGTCTGTACATTACATATCAATTCGAAAATTCATCATTTGGACACTTTTACATTAAAATAGTTAGTTTAATTAAAATCACAAACTGGTTTCTTAACAATAAAAATGACATGTGGTGATAACGAACCGTGTTCAAATTCAAATGTCCAAAGGAAAATTACAAAACAGGAGCAGAGCAAACACAGACCCCTTAAAAAAACAATAGAGGTTGGATCAGGTGCCATGGAGGAGTGAGCATCCTCTGCTGAGCGGTCACACCCGCCGTGTGCTCTTTGTCGTATTCGGGAAAAATGAAAAAGTCCGTAGACAATCAGGTGATTAATAATGGTCTAACAATAGTATGGAAAACGTCATTCAGCATGCGACCCAGTAGAAGATTGTATTTGCTGACAAGGTCGTTGTATCGACCATAGAACTTACGAAAAGATGACTTCAAATGAGACTGTTGATAGTCCTGTTTTATCAACTTGTTTGTCAGTAGCTTGCCTCGCCTTAGAAACTGTTCATACGAAGAGCATGCCTTTGCATATTGAATTAACTGAGAGACAAAAACACCATATGGAGTTGATGAAGGTATATTGCTACATAAGTAAGGAAAGATGACTATAGAAAAACTGAAGTCATCACGTTTATCATACAGTTTTGTTGTTAGGTTACCATCAATGTCCATTTCCAGTAAAATATCCAAATGTGAAACAGATGACGCTGACTCTGTGATATCTTTTATTTCAAGTTCACTGGGATATATCGAGTCGGTGTAGGTATGGAAGTAACAATTGTTAATTGATAATATGTCGTCGATATACCTGAATTTGAGTTGAAGATTTATTATTTTCACCTACAAGTGTTTGAATAAATTCTGCTTCATATGAATACAAAAATAGGTCTACTAACAATGGGGCACAATTGGTACCCAAGGGAATTCCGACAGATTATTGGAAGCCTGATTTCCAAAAACTACATAGATGTTGTCTCTTAGAAACTCAAGCATCTTTTTAATGTCAATAAAAAACGTTTAACCAAAAACCGGCGCTAATACAGGGATTTATCATGCTTTAGACGGCGCTAAGACTGTAAATTTTCATACTTTAAGATGCGGAATTATAATAATTATTATATAATAGGCTGCCAATCGTTCTTAAAAATTCTATTAACTGTATTAAAAATGTAAACTACCTACATTTTGACTTTAATGGGATTACGTCACACAAATCTGATCTGATTCCTGGAAATAGAAATAAATCCCGAGTCATCAGAGTTAGAGTGTAGGCAGAACTTATGATACTATCGTCTTGAACAAATTCAATCAAATTAAGGACATGTCTAATAAATGTGTTAAACAAAATGCAAACCTCCCATGGGACTTCATTTCATTTGAGTATACGAGTAACCTGGAAATTCGCAATTGCGTAAGAGGCGCCGTGTAATGTGCATATCCACATAACTTATATCTGTTTATCCTTAGAGCTTGTTACAGTATTACTAGTGTCCGTACATTACATATCAATTCGAAACTTGATCATTTGGAAACTCTTACATTAAAATAGTTAATCTAATTAAAATCATAAACTGGTTTCTTAACAATAAACGTTTAACGAAAAACCGGCGCTAATACTGGGATTTTCCATACTTTAGACGCCGCTAAGACTGTAAATTTTCATACTTTAAAATGCGCAACAATAATTGTATTAGGCTGCCGATATTTTTAATAAGTCTTATAACTGTATTAAAAATGAAATGTAAACTACCTACATGTTGACTTTGCATGCAATTACGTCACGCATATATGATCTGATTCCTGGAAATAAAGATAAATCCCGAGGCAGAACTTATGATACTATCGTCTTGAGCAAATTCATTCAAATTATGGACGTGTCTAATAAATGTGTTAAACAAAATGCAAAACTCCCATGGGACTTCATTTCATTTGAGTATATGAGTAACCTGGAAATTCGCGATTGCGTAAGAGGCGCCGTGTACATGTACATATTCACATAACTTATATCTGTTTATCCTTAGAGCTTGTTACAGTACTACTAGTGTCTGTACATTACATATCAATTCGAAAATTCATCATTTGGACACTTTTACATGAAAATAGTTAATCTAATTAAAATCACAAACTGGTTTCTTAACAATAAAAATGACATGTGGTGATAACGAACCGTGTTCAAATTCAAATGTCCGAAGGAAAATTACAAAACAGGAGCAGAGCAAACACAGACCCCTTAAAAAAACAATAGAGGTAGGATCAAGTGCCATGGAGGAGTGAGCATCCTCTGCTGAGCGGTCACACCCGCCGTGTGCTCTTTGTCGTATTCGGGAAAAATGAAAAAGTCCGTAGACAATCAGGTGATTAATAATGATCTAACAATTAGTATGAAAAACGTCATTCAGCATGCGACCCAGTAGAAGATTGTATTTGCTGACAAGGTCGTTGTATCGACCATAGAACTTACGAAAAGATGACTTCAAATGAGACTGTTGATAGTCCTGTTTTATCAACTTGTTTGTCAGTAGCTTGCCTCGCCTTAGAAACTGTTCATACGAAGAGCATGCCTTTGCATATTGAATTAACTGAGAGACAAAAACACCATATGGAGTTGATGAAGGTATATTGCTACATAAGTAAGGAAAGATGACTATAGAAAAACTGAAGTCATCACGTTTATCATACAGTTTTGTTGTTAGGTTACCATCAATGTCCATTTCCAGTAAAATATCCAAATGTGAAACAGATGACGCTGACTCTGTGATATGTTTTATTTCAAGTTCACTGGGATATATCGAGTCGGTGTAGGTATGGAAGTAACAATTGTTAATTGATAATATGTCGTCGATATACCTGAATTTGAGTTGAAGGCCACAGCGAGTGATTTATTATTTTCACCTACAAGTGTTTGAATAAATTCTGCTTCATATGAATACAAAAATAGGTCTACTAACAATGGGGCACAATTGGTACCCAAGGGAATTCCGACAGATTATTGGAAGCCTGATTTCCAAAAACTACATAGATGTTGTCTCTTAGAAACTCAAGCATCTTTTTAATGTCAATAAAAAACGTTTAATCAAAAACCGGCGCTAATACAGGGATTTATCATGCTTTAGACGGCGCTAAGACTGTAAATTTTCATACTTTAAGATGCGGAATTATAATAATCATATATAATAGGCTGCCAATCGTTCTTAAAAATTCTATTAACTGTATTAAAAATGTAAACTACCTACATTTTGACTTTAATGGGATTACGTCACACAAATCTGATCTGATTCCTGGAAATAGAAATAAATCCCGAGTCATCAGAGTTAGAGTGTAGGCAGAACTTATGATACTATCGTCTTGAGCAAATTCAATCAAATTAAGGACATGTCTAATAAATGTGTTAAACAAAATGCAAACCTCCCATGGGACTTCATTTCATTTGAGTATACGAGTAACCTGGAAATTCGCAATTGCGTAAGAGGCGCCGTGTAATGTGCATATACACATAACTTATCTGTTTATTCCTAGAGCTTGTTACAGTACTACTAGTGTCCGTACATTACATATCAATTCGAAATTTGATCATTTGGAAACTCTTACATTAAAATAGTTAATCTAATTAAAATCACAAACTGGTTTCTTAACAATAAACGTTGAACGAAAAACCGGCGCTAATACTGGGATTTTCCATACTTTAGACGCCGCTAAGACTGTAAATTTTCATACTTTAAAATGCGCAACAATAATTGTATTAGGCTGCCCATATTTTTAATAAGTCTTATAACTGTATTAAAAATGAAATGTAAACTACCTACATGTTGACTTTGCATGCAATTACGTCATGCATATATGATCTGATTCCTGGAAATAAAGATAAATCCCGAGGCAGAACTTATGATACTATCGTCTTGAGCAAATTTCATTCAAATTATGGACGTGTCTAATAAATGTGTTAAACAAAATGCAAAACTCCCATGGGACTTCATTTCATTTGAGTATACGAGTAACCTGGAAATTCGCAATTGCGTAAGAGGCGCCGTGTAATGTGCATATCCACATAACTTATATCTGTTTATCCTTAGAGCTTGTTACAGTATTACTAGTGTCCGTACATTACATATCAATTCGAAACTTGATCATTTGGAAACTCTTACATTAAAATAGTTAATCTAATTAAAATCATAAACTGGTTTCTTAACAATAAACGTTTAACGAAAAACCGGCGCTAATACTGGGATTTTCCATACTTTAGACGCCGCTAAGACTGTAAATTTTCATACTTTAAAATGCGCAACAATAATTGTATTAGGCTGCCGATATTTTTAATAAGTCTTATAACTGTATTAAAAATGAAATGTAAACTACCTACATGTTGACTTTGCATGCAATTACGTCACGCATATATGATCTGATTCCTGGAAATAAAGATAAATCCCGAGGCAGAACTTATGATACTATCGTCTTGAGCAAATTCATTCAAATTATGGACGTGTCTAATAAATGTGTTAAACAAAATGCAAAACTCCCATGGGACTTCATTTCATTTGAGTATATGAGTAACCTGGAAATTCGCGATTGCGTAAGAGGCGCCGTGTACATGTACATATTCACATAACTTATATCTGTTTATCCTTAGAGCTTGTTACAGTACTACTAGTGTCTGTACATTACATATCAATTCGAAAATTCATCATTTGGACACTTTTACATGAAAATAGTTAATCTAATTAAAATCACAAACTGGTTTCTTAACAATAAAAATGACATGTGGTGATAACGAACCGTGTTCAAATTCAAATGTCCGAAGGAAAATTACAAAACAGGAGCAGAGCAAACACAGACCCCTTAAAAAAACAATAGAGGTAGGATCAAGTGCCATGGAGGAGTGAGCATCCTCTGCTGAGCGGTCACACCCGCCGTGTGCTCTTTGTCGTATTCGGGAAAAATGAAAAAGTCCGTAGACAATCAGGTGATTAATAATGATCTAACAATTAGTATGAAAAACGTCATTCAGCATGCGACCCAGTAGAAGATTGTATTTGCTGACAAGGTCGTTGTATCGACCATAGAACTTACGAAAAGATGACTTCAAATGAGACTGTTGATAGTCCTGTTTTATCAACTTGTTTGTCAGTAGCTTGCCTCGCCTTAGAAACTGTTCATACGAAGAGCATGCCTTTGCATATTGAATTAACTGAGAGACAAAAACACCATATGGAGTTGATGAAGGTATATTGCTACATAAGTAAGGAAAGATGACTATAGAAAAACTGAAGTCATCACGTTTATCATACAGTTTTGTTGTTAGGTTACCATCAATGTCCATTTCCAGTAAAATATCCAAATGTGAAACAGATGACGCTGACTCTGTGATATCTTTTATTTCAAGTTCACTGGGATATATCGAGTCGGTGTAGGTATGGAAGTAACAATTGTTAATTGATAATATGTCGTCGATATACCTGAATTTGAGTTGAAGGCCACAGCGAGTGATTTATTATTTTCACCTACAAGTGTTTGAATAAATTCTGCTTCATATGAATACAAAAATAGGTCTACTAACAATGGGGCACAATTGGTACCCAAGGGAATTCCGACAGATTATTGGAAGCCTGATTTCCAAAAACTACATAGATGTTGTCTCTTAGAAACTCAAGCATCTTTTTAATGTCAATAAAAAACGTTTAACCAAAAACCGGCGCTAATACAGGGATTTATCATGCTTTAGACGGCGCTAAGACTGTAAATTTTCATACTTTAAGATGCGGAATTATAATAATTATTATATAATAGGCTGCCAATCGTTCTTAAAAATTCTATTAACTGTATTAAAAATGTAAACTACCTACATTTTGACTTTAATGGGATTACGTCACACAAATCTGATCTGATTTCTGGAAATAGAAATAAATCCCGAGTCATCAGAGTTAGAGTGTAGGCAGAACTTATGATACTATCGTCTTGAGCAAATTCAATCAAATTAAGGACATGTCTAATAAATGTGTTAAACAAAATGCAAACCTCCCATGGGACTTCATTTCATTTGAGTATACGAGTAACCTGGAAATTCGCAATTGCGTAAGAGGCGCCGTGTAATGTGCATATCCACATAACTTATCTGTTTATTCCTAGAGCTTGTTACAGTACTACTAGTGTCCGTACATTACATATCAATTCGAAATTTGATCATTTGGAAACTCTTACATTAAAATAGTTAATTAATCTAATTAAAATCACAAACTGGTTTCTTAACAATAAACGTTGAACGAAAAACCGGCGCTAATACTGGGATTTTCCATACTTTAGACGCCGCTAAGACTGTAAATTTTCATACTTTAAAATGCGCAACAATAATTGTATTAGGCTGCCCATATTTTTAATAAGTCTTATAACTGTATTAAAAATGAAATGTAAACTACCTACATGTTGACTTTGCATGCAATTACGTCACGCATATATGATCTGATTCCTGGAAATAAAGATAAATCCCGAGGCAGAACTTATGATACTATCGTCTTGAGCAAATTTCATTCAAATTATGGACGTGTCTAATAAACGTGTTAAACAAAATGCAAAACTGCCATGGGACTTCATTTCATTTGAGTATACGAGTAACCTGGAAATTCGCAATTGCGTAAGAGGCGCCGTGTAATGTGCATATCCACATAACTTATATCTGTTTATCCTTAGAGCTTGTTACAGTATTACTAGTGTCCGTACATTACATATCAATTCGAAACTTGATCATTTGGAAACTCTTACAATAAAATAGTTAATCTAATTAAAATCATAAACTGGTTTCTTAACAATAAACGTTTAACGAAAAACCGGCGCTAATTCTGGGATTTTCCATACTTTAGACTCCGCTAAGACTGTAAATTTTCATACTTTAAAATGCGCAACAATAATTGTATTAGGCTGCCGATATTTTTAATAAGTCTTATAACTGTATTAAAAATGAAATGTAAACTACCTACATGTTGACTTTGCATGCAATTACGTCACGCATATATGATCTGATTCCTGGAAATAAAGATAAATCCCGAGGCAGAACTTATGATACTATCGTCTTGAGCAAATTCATTCAAATTATGGACGTGTCTAATAAATGTGTTAAACAAAATGCAAAACTCCCATGGGACTTCATTTCATTTGAGTATACGAGTAACCTGGAAATTCGCGATTGTGTAAGAGGCGCCGTGTACATGTACATATTCACATAACTTATATCTGTTTATCCTTAGAGCTTGTTACAGTACTACTAGTGTCTGTACATTACATATCAATTCGAAAATTCATCATTTGGACACTTTTACATGAAAATAGTTAATCTAATTAAAATCACAAACTGGTTTCTTCACAATAAAAATGATATGTGGTGATAACGAACCGTGTTCAAATTCAAATGTCCGAAGGAAAATTACAAAACAGGAGCAGAGCAAACACAGACCCCTTAAAAAAACAATAGAGGTAGGATCAGGTGCCATGGAGGAGTGAGCATCCTCTGCTGAGCCGTCACACCCGCCGTGTGCTCTTTGTCGTATTCGGGAAAAATGAAAAAGTCCGTAGACAATCAGGTGATTAATAATGATCTAACAATTAGTATGAAAAACGTCATTCAGCATGCGACCCAGTAGAAGATTGTATTTGCTGACAAGGTCGTTGTATCGACCATAGAACTTACGTAAAGATGACTTCAAATGAGACTGTTGATAGTCCTGTTTTATCAACTTGTTTGTCAGTAGCTTGCCTCGCCTTAGAAACTGTTCATACGAAGAGCATGCCTTTGCATATTGAATTAACTGAGAGACAAAAACACCATATGGAGTTGATGAAGGTATATTGCTACATAAGTAAGGAAAGATGACTATAGAAAAACTGAAGTCATCACGTTTATCATACAGTTTTGTTGTTAGGTTACCATCAATGTCCATTTCCAGTAAAATATCCAAATGTGAAACAGATGACGCTGACTCTGTGATATCTTTTATTTCAAGTTCACTGGGATATATCGAGTCGGTGTAGGTATGGAAGTAACAATTGTTAATTGATAATATGTCGTCGATATACCTGAATTTGAGTTGAAGGCCACAGCGAGTGATTTATTATTTTCACCTACAAGTGTTTGAATAAATTCTGCTTCATATGAATACAAAAATAGGTCTACTAACAATGGGGCACAATTGGTACCCAAGGGAATTCCGACAGATTATTGGAAGCCTGATTTCCAAAAACTACATAGATGTTGTCTCTTAGAAACTCAAGCATCTTTTTAATGTCAATAAAAAACGTTTAACCAAAAACCGGCGTTAATACAGGGATTTTTCATGCTTAAGACGGCGCGTAGACTGTAAATTTTCATACTTTAAGATGCGGAATTATAATAATTATTATATAATAGGCTGCCAATTGTTCTTAAAAATTCTAATAACTGTATTAAAAATAAAATGTAAACTACCTACATTTTGACTTTAATGGGATTACGTCACACAAATCTGATCTGATTCCTGGAAATAGAAATAAATCCCGAGTCATCAGAGTTAGAGTGTAGGCAGAACTTATGATACTATCGTCTTGAGCAAATTCAATCAAATTAAGGACATGTCTAATAAATGTGTTAAACAAAATGCAAACCTCCCATGGGACTTCATTTCATTTGAGTATACGAGTAACCTGGAAATTCGCAATTGCGTAAGAGGCGCCGTGTAATGTGCATATCCACATAACTTATCTGTTTATTCCTAGAGCTTGTTACAGTACTACTAGTGTCCGTACATTACATATCAATTCGAAATTTGATCATTTGGAAACTCTTACATTAAAATAGTTAATCTAATTAAAATCACAAACTGGTTTCTTAACAATAAACGTTGAACGAAAAACCGGCGCTAATACTGGGATTTTCCATACTTTAGACGCCGCTAAGACTGTAAATTTTCATACTTTAAAATGCGCAACAATAATTGTATTAGGCTGCCCATATTTTTAATAAGTCTTATAACTGTATTAAAAATGAAATGTAAACTACCTACATGTTGACTTTGCATGCAATTACGTCACGCATATATGATCTGATTCCTGGAAATAAAGATAAATCCCGAGGCAGAACTTATGATACTATCGTCTTGAGCAAATTCATTCAAATTATGGACGTGTCTAATAAATGTGTTAAACAAAATGCAAAACTCCCATGGGACTTCATTTCATTTGAGTATATGAGTAACCTGGAAATTCGCGATTGCGTAAGAGGCGCCGTGTACATGTACATATTCACATAACTTATATCTGTTTATCCTTAGAGCTTGTTACAGTACTACTAGTGTCTGTACATTACATATCAATTCGAAAATTCATCATTTGGACACTTTTACATGAAAATAGTTAATCTAATTAAAATCACAAACTGGTTTCTTAACAATAAAAATGACATGTGGTGATAACGAACCGTGTTCAAATTCAAATGTCCGAAGGAAAATTACAAAACAGGAGCAGAGCAAACACAGACCCCTTAAAAAAACAATAGAGGTAGGATCAAGTGCCATGGAGGAGTGAGCATCCTCTGCTGAGCGGTCACACCCGCCGTGTGCTCTTTGTCGTATTCGGGAAAAATGAAAAAGTCCGTAGACAATCAGGTGATTAATAATGATCTAACAATTAGTATGAAAAACGTCATTCAGCATGCGACCCAGTAGAAGATTGTATTTGCTGACAAGGTCGTTGTATCGACCATAGAACTTACGAAAAGATGACTTCAAATGAGACTGTTGATAGTCCTGTTTTATCAACTTGTTTGTCAGTAGCTTGCCTCGCCTTAGAAACTGTTCATACGAAGAGCATGCCTTTGCATATTGAATTAACTGAGAGACAAAAACACCATATGGAGTTGATGAAGGTATATTGCTACATAAGTAAGGAAAGATGACTATAGAAAAACTGAAGTCATCACGTTTATCATACAGTTTTGTTGTTAGGTTACCATCAATGTCCATTTCCAGTAAAATATCCAAATGTGAAACAGATGACGCTGACTCTGTGATATCTTTTATTTCAAGTTCACTGGGATATATCGAGTCGGTGTAGGTATGGAAGTAACAATTGTTAATTGATAATATGTCGTCGATATACCTGAATTTGAGTTGAAGGCCACAGCGAGTGATTTATTATTTTCACCTACAAGTGTTTGAATAAATTCTGCTTCATATGAATACAAAAATAGGTCTACTAACAATGGGGCACAATTGGTACCCAAGGGAATTCCGACAGATTATTGGAAGCCTGATTTCCAAAAACTACATAGATGTTGTCTCTTAGAAACTCAAGCATCTTTTTAATGTCAATAAAAAACGTTTAACCAAAAACCGGCGCTAATACAGGGATTTATCATGCTTTAGACGGCGCTAAGACTGTAAATTTTCATACTTTAAGATGCGGAATTATAATAATTATTATATAATAGGCTGCCAATCGTTCTTAAAAATTCTATTAACTGTATTAAAAATGTAAACTACCTACATTTTGACTTTAATGGGATTACGTCACACAAATCTGATCTGATTTCTGGAAATAGAAATAAATCCCGAGTCATCAGAGTTAGAGTGTAGGCAGAACTTATGATACTATCGTCTTGAGCAAATTCAATCAAATTAAGGACATGTCTAATAAATGTGTTAAACAAAATGCAAACCTCCCATGGGACTTCATTTCATTTGAGTATACGAGTAACCTGGAAATTCGCAATTGCGTAAGAGGCGCCGTGTAATGTGCATATCCACATAACTTATCTGTTTATTCCTAGAGCTTGTTACAGTACTACTAGTGTCCGTACATTACATATCAATTCGAAATTTGATCATTTGGAAACTCTTACATTAAAATAGTTAATTAATCTAATTAAAATCACAAACTGGTTTCTTAACAATAAACGTTGAACGAAAAACCGGCGCTAATACTGGGATTTTCCATACTTTAGACGCCGCTAAGACTGTAAATTTTCATACTTTAAAATGCGCAACAATAATTGTATTAGGCTGCCCATATTTTTAATAAGTCTTATAACTGTATTAAAAATGAAATGTAAACTACCTACATGTTGACTTTGCATGCAATTACGTCACGCATATATGATCTGATTCCTGGAAATAAAGATAAATCCCGAGGCAGAACTTATGATACTATCGTCTTGAGCAAATTTCATTCAAATTATGGACGTGTCTAATAAACGTGTTAAACAAAATGCAAAACTGCCATGGGACTTCATTCCATTTGAGTATACGAGTAACCTGGAAATTCGCAATTGCGTAAGAGGCGCCGTGTAATGTGCATATCCACATAACTTATATCTGTTTATCCTTAGAGCTTGTTACAGTATTACTAGTGTCCGTACATTACATATCAATTCGAAACTTGATCATTTGGAAACTCTTACAATAAAATAGTTAATCTAATTAAAATCATAAACTGGTTTCTTAACAATAAACGTTTAACGAAAACCCGGCGCTAATTCTGGGATTTTCCATACTTTAGACTCCGCTAAGACTGTAAATTTTCATACTTTAAAATGCGCAACAATAATTGTATTAGGCTGCCGATATTTTTAATAAGTCTTATAACTGTATTAAAAATGAAATGTAAACTACCTACATGTTGACTTTGCATGCAATTACGTCACGCATATATGATCTGATTCCTGGAAATAAAGATAAATCCCGAGGCAGAACTTATGATACTATCGTCTTGAGCAAATTCATTCAAATTATGGACGTGTCTAATAAATGTGTTAAACAAAATGCAAAACTCCCATGGGACTTCATTTCATTTGAGTATACGAGTAACCTGGAAATTCGCGATTGTGTAAGAGGCGCCGTGTACATGTACATATTCACATAACTTATATCTGTTTATCCTTAGAGCTTGTTACAGTACTACTAGTGTCTGTACATTACATATCAATTCGAAAATTCATCATTTGGACACTTTTACATGAAAATAGTTAATCTAATTAAAATCACAAACTGGTTTCTTCACAATAAAAATGATATGTGGTGATAACGAACCGTGTTCAAATTCAAATGTCCGAAGGAAAATTACAAAACAGGAGCAGAGCAAACACAGACCCCTTAAAAAAACAATAGAGGTAGGATCAGGTGCCATGGAGGAGTGAGCATCCTCTGCTGAGCCGTCACACCCGCCGTGTGCTCTTTGTCGTATTCGGGAAAAATGAAAAAGTCCGTAGACAATCAGGTGATTAATAATGATCTAACAATTAGTATGAAAAACGTCATTCAGCATGCGACCCAGTAGAAGATTGTATTTGCTGACAAGGTCGTTGTATCGACCATAGAACTTACGTAAAGATGACTTCAAATGAGACTGTTGATAGTCCTGTTTTATCAACTTGTTTGTCAGTAGCTTGCCTCGCCTTAGAAACTGTTCATACGAAGAGCATGCCTTTGCATATTGAATTAACTGAGAGACAAAAACACCATATGGAGTTGATGAAGGTATATTGCTACATAAGTAAGGAAAGATGACTATAGAAAAACTGAAGTCATCACGTTTATCATACAGTTTTGTTGTTAGGTTACCATCAATGTCCATTTCCAGTAAAATATCCAAATGTGAAACAGATGACGCTGACTCTGTGATATCTTTTATTTCAAGTTCACTGGGATATATCGAGTCGGTGTAGGTATGGAAGTAACAATTGTTAATTGATAATATGTCGTCGATATACCTGAATTTGAGTTGAAGGCCACAGCGAGTGATTTATTATTTTCACCTACAAGTGTTTGAATAAATTCTGCTTCATATGAATACAAAAATAGGTCTACTAACAATGGGGCACAATTGGTACCCAAGGGAATTCCGACAGATTATTGGAAGCCTGATTTCCAAAAACTACATAGATGTTGTCTCTTAGAAACTCAAGCATCTTTTTAATGTCAATAAAAAACGTTTAACCAAAAACCGGCGTTAATACAGGGATTTTTCATGCTTAAGACGGCGCTAAGACTGTAAATTTTCATACTTTAAGATGCGGAATTATAATAATTATTATATAATAGGCTGCCAATTGTTCTTAAAAATTCTAATAACTGTATTAAAAATAAAATGTAAACTACCTACATTTTGACTTTAATGGGATTACGTCACACAAATCTGATCTGATTCCTGGAAATAGAAATAAATCCCGAGTCATCAGAGTTAGAGTGTAGGCAGAACTTATGATACTATCGTCTTGAGCAAATTCAATCAAATTAAGGACATGTCTAATAAATGTGTTAAACAAAATGCAAACCTCCCATGGGACTTCATTTCATTTGAGTATACGAGTAACCTGGAAATTCGCAATTGCGTAAGAGGCGCCGTGTAATGTGCATATCCACATAACTTATCTGTTTATTCCTAGAGCTTGTTACAGTACTACTAGTGTCCGTACATTACATATCAATTCGAAATTTGATCATTTGGAAACTCTTACATTAAAATAGTTAATCTAATTAAAATCACAAACTGGTTTCTTAACAATAAACGTTGAACGAAAAACCGGCGCTAATACTGGGATTTTCCATACTTTAGACGCCGCTAAGACTGTAAATTTTCATACTTTAAAATGCGCAACAATAATTGTATTAGGCTGCCCATATTTTTAATAAGTCTTATAACTGTATTAAAAATGAAATGTAAACTACCTACATGTTGACTTTGCATGCAATTACGTCACGCATATATGATCTGATTCCTGGAAATAAAGATAAATCCCGAGGCAGAACTTATGATACTATCGTCTTGAGCAAATTCATTCAAATTATGGACGTGTCTAATAAATGTGTTAAACAAAATGCAAAACTCCCATGGGACTTCATTTCATTTGAGTATATGAGTAACCTGGAAATTCGCGATTGCGTAAGAGGCGCCGTGTACATGTACATATTCACATAACTTATATCTGTTTATCCTTAGAGCTTGTTACAGTACTACTAGTGTCTGTACATTACATATCAATTCGAAAATTCATCATTTGGACACTTTTACATGAAAATAGTTAATCTAATTAAAATCACAAACTGGTTTCTTAACAATAAAAATGACATGTGGTGATAACGAACCGTGTTCAAATTCAAATGTCCGAAGGAAAATTACAAAACAGGAGCAGAGCAAACACAGACCCCTTAAAAAAACAATAGAGGTAGGATCAAGTGCCATGGAGGAGTGAGCATCCTCTGCTGAGCGGTCACACCCGCCGTGTGCTCTTTGTCGTATTCGGGAAAAATGAAAAAGTCCGTAGACAATCAGGTGATTAATAATGATCTAACAATTAGTATGAAAAACGTCATTCAGCATGCGACCCAGTAGAAGATTGTATTTGCTGACAAGGTCGTTGTATCGACCATAGAACTTACGAAAAGATGACTTCAAATGAGACTGTTGATAGTCCTGTTTTATCAACTTGTTTGTCAGTAGCTTGCCTCGCCTTAGAAACTGTTCATACGAAGAGCATGCCTTTGCATATTGAATTAACTGAGAGACAAAAACACCATATGGAGTTGATGAAGGTATATTGCTACATAAGTAAGGAAAGATGACTATAGAAAAACTGAAGTCATCACGTTTATCATACAGTTTTGTTGTTAGGTTACCATCAATGTCCATTTCCAGTAAAATATCCAAATGTGAAACAGATGACGCTGACTCTGTGATATCTTTTATTTCAAGTTCACTGGGATATATCGAGTCGGTGTAGGTATGGAAGTAACAATTGTTAATTGATAATATGTCGTCGATATACCTGAATTTGAGTTGAAGGCCACAGCGAGTGATTTATTATTTTCACCTACAAGTGTTTGAATAAATTCTGCTTCATATGAATACAAAAATAGGTCTACTAACAATGGGGCACAATTGGTACCCAAGGGAATTCCGACAGATTATTGGAAGCCTGATTTCCAAAAACTACATAGATGTTGTCTCTTAGAAACTCAAGCATCTTTTTAATGTCAATAAAAAACGTTTAACCAAAAACCGGCGCTAATACAGGGATTTATCATGCTTTAGACGGCGCTAAGACTGTAAATTTTCATACTTTAAGATGCGGAATTATAATAATTATTATATAATAGGCTGCCAATCGTTCTTAAAAATTCTATTAACTGTATTAAAAATGTAAACTACCTACATTTTGACTTTAATGGGATTACGTCACACAAATCTGATCTGATTTCTGGAAATAGAAATAAATCCCGAGTCATCAGAGTTAGAGTGTAGGCAGAACTTATGATACTATCGTCTTGAGCAAATTCAATCAAATTAAGGACATGTCTAATAAATGTGTTAAACAAAATGCAAACCTCCCATGGGACTTCATTTCATTTGAGTATACGAGTAACCTGGAAATTCGCAATTGCGTAAGAGGCGCCGTGTAATGTGCATATCCACATAACTTATCTGTTTATTCCTAGAGCTTGTTACAGTACTACTAGTGTCCGTACATTACATATCAATTCGAAATTTGATCATTTGGAAACTCTTACATTAAAATAGTTAATTAATCTAATTAAAATCACAAACTGGTTTCTTAACAATAAACGTTGAACGAAAAACCGGCGCTAATACTGGGATTTTCCATACTTTAGACGCCGCTAAGACTGTAAATTTTCATACTTTAAAATGCGCAACAATAATTGTATTAGGCTGCCCATATTTTTAATAAGTCTTATAACTGTATTAAAAATGAAATGTAAACTACCTACATGTTGACTTTGCATGCAATTACGTCACGCATATATGATCTGATTCCTGGAAATAAAGATAAATCCCGAGGCAGAACTTATGATACTATCGTCTTGAGCAAATTTCATTCAAATTATGGACGTGTCTAATAAACGTGTTAAACAAAATGCAAAACTGCCATGGGACTTCATTCCATTTGAGTATACGAGTAACCTGGAAATTCGCAATTGCGTAAGAGGCGCCGTGTAATGTGCATATCCACATAACTTATATCTGTTTATCCTTAGAGCTTGTTACAGTATTACTAGTGTCCGTACATTACATATCAATTCGAAACTTGATCATTTGGAAACTCTTACAATAAAATAGTTAATCTAATTAAAATCATAAACTGGTTTCTTAACAATAAACGTTTAACGAAAAACCGGCGCTAATTCTGGGATTTTCCATACTTTAGACTCCGCTAAGACTGTAAATTTTCATACTTTAAAATGCGCAACAATAATTGTATTAGGCTGCCGATATTTTTAATAAGTCTTATAACTGTATTAAAAATGAAATGTAAACTACCTACATGTTGACTTTGCATGCAATTACGTCACGCATATATGATCTGATTCCTGGAAATAAAGATAAATCCCGAGGCAGAACTTATGATACTATCGTCTTGAGCAAATTCATTCAAATTATGGACGTGTCTAATAAATGTGTTAAACAAAATGCAAAACTCCCATGGGACTTCATTTCATTTGAGTATACGAGTAACCTGGAAATTCGCGATTGTGTAAGAGGCGCCGTGTACATGTACATATTCACATAACTTATATCTGTTTATCCTTAGAGCTTGTTACAGTACTACTAGTGTCTGTACATTACATATCAATTCGAAAATTCATCATTTGGACACTTTTACATGAAAATAGTTAATCTAATTAAAATCACAAACTGGTTTCTTCACAATAAAAATGATATGTGGTGATAACGAACCGTGTTCAAATTCAAATGTCCGAAGGAAAATTACAAAACAGGAGCAGAGCAAACACAGACCCCTTAAAAAAACAATAGAGGTAGGATCAGGTGCCATGGAGGAGTGAGCATCCTCTGCTGAGCCGTCACACCCGCCGTGTGCTCTTTGTCGTATTCGGGAAAAATGAAAAAGTCCGTAGACAATCAGGTGATTAATAATGATCTAACAATTAGTATGAAAAACGTCATTCAGCATGCGACCCAGTAGAAGATTGTATTTGCTGACAAGGTCGTTGTATCGACCATAGAACTTACGTAAAGATGACTTCAAATGAGACTGTTGATAGTCCTGTTTTATCAACTTGTTTGTCAGTAGCTTGCCTCGCCTTAGAAACTGTTCATACGAAGAGCATGCCTTTGCATATTGAATTAACTGAGAGACAAAAACACCATATGGAGTTGATGAAGGTATATTGCTACATAAGTAAGGAAAGATGACTATAGAAAAACTGAAGTCATCACGTTTATCATACAGTTTTGTTGTTAGGTTACCATCAATGTCCATTTCCAGTAAAATATCCAAATGTGAAACAGATGACGCTGACTCTGTGATATCTTTTATTTCAAGTTCACTGGGATATATCGAGTCGGTGTAGGTATGGAAGTAACAATTGTTAATTGATAATATGTCGTCGATATACCTGAATTTGAGTTGAAGGCCACAGCGAGTGATTTATTATTTTCACCTACAAGTGTTTGAATAAATTCTGCTTCATATGAATACAAAAATAGGTCTACTAACAATGGGGCACAATTGGTACCCAAGGGAATTCCGACAGATTATTGGAAGCCTGATTTCCAAAAACTACATAGATGTTGTCTCTTAGAAACTCAAGCATCTTTTTAATGTCAATAAAAAACGTTTAACCAAAAACCGGCGTTAATACAGGGATTTTTCATGCTTAAGACGGCGCGTAGACTGTAAATTTTCATACTTTAAGATGCGGAATTATAATAATTATTATATAATAGGCTGCCAATTGTTCTTAAAAATTCTAATAACTGTATTAAAAATAAAATGTAAACTACCTACATTTTGACTTTAATGGGATTACGTCACACAAATCTGATCTGATTCCTGGAAATAGAAATAAATCCCGAGTCATCAGAGTTAGAGTGTAGGCAGAACTTATGATACTATCGTCTTGAGCAAATTCAATCAAATTAAGGACATGTCTAATAAATGTGTTAAACAAAATGCAAACCTCCCATGGGACTTCATTTCATTTGAGTATACGAGTAACCTGGAAATTCGCAATTGCGTAAGAGGCGCCGTGTAATGTGCATATCCACATAACTTATCTGTTTATTCCTAGAGCTTGTTACAGTACTACTAGTGTCCGTACATTACATATCAATTCGAAATTTGATCATTTGGAAACTCTTACATTAAAATAGTTAATCTAATTAAAATCACAAACTGGTTTCTTAACAATAAACGTTGAACGAAAAACCGGCGCTAATACTGGGATTTTCCATACTTTAGACGCCGCTAAGACTGTAAATTTTCATACTTTAAAATGCGCAACAATAATTGTATTAGGCTGCCCATATTTTTAATAAGTCTTATAACTGTATTAAAAATGAAATGTAAACTACCTACATGTTGACTTTGCATGCAATTACGTCACGCATATATGATCTGATTCCTGGAAATAAAGATAAATCCCGAGGCAGAACTTATGATACTATCGTCTTGAGCAAATTTCATTCAAATTATGGACGTGTCTAATAAATGTGTTAAACAAAATGCAAAACTCCCATGGGACTTCATTTCATTTGAGTATACGAGTAACCTGGAAATTCGCAATTGCGTAAGAGGCGCAGTGTAATGTGCATATCCACATAACTTATATCTGTTTATCCTTAGAGCTTGTTACAGTATTACTAGTGTCCGTACATTACATATCAATTCGAAACTTGATCATTTGGAAACTCTTACATTAAAATAGTTAATCTAATTAAAATCATAAACTGGTTTCTTAACAATAAACGTTGAACGAAAAACCGGCGCTAATACTGGGATTTTCCATACTTTAGACGCCGCTAAGACTGTAAATTTTCATACTTTAAAATGCGCAACAATAATTGTATTAGGCTGCCCATATTTTTAATAAGTCTTATAACTGTATTAAAAATGAAATGTAAACTACCTACATGTTGACTTTGCATGCAATTACGTCACGCATATATGATCTGATTCCTGGAAATAAAGATAAATCCCGAGGCAGAACTTATGATACTATCGTCTTGAGCAAATTCATTCAAATTATGGACGTGTCTAATAAATGTGTTAAACAAAATGCAAAACTCCCATGGGACTTCATTTCATTTGAGTATATGAGTAACCTGGAAATTCGCGATTGTGTAAGAGGCGCCGTGTACATGTACATATTCACATAACTTATATCTGTTTATCCTTAGAGCTTGTTACAGTATTACTAGTGTCCGTACATTACATATCAATTCGAAACTTGATCATTTGGAAACTCTTACATTAAAATAGTTAATCTAATTAAAATCACAAACTGGTTTCTTAACAATAAACGTTGAACGAAAAACCGGCGCTAATACTGGGATTTTCCATACTTTAGACGCCGCTAAGACTGTAAATTTTCATACTTTAAAATGCGCAACAATAATTGTATTAGGCTGCCCATATTTTTAATAAGTCTTATAACTGTATTAAAAATGAAACGTAAACTACCTACATATTGACTTTGCATGCGATTTCGTCACGCATATATGATCTGATTCCTGGAAATAAAGATAAATCCCGAGGCAGAACTCATGATACTATCGTCTTGAGCAAATTCAATCAAATTAAGGACGTGTCTAATAAATGTGTTAAACAAAATGCAAACCTCCCATGGGACTTCATTTCATTTGAGTATACGAGTAACCTGGAAATTCGCGATTGTGTAAGAGGCGCCGTGTACATGTACATATTCACATAACTTATATCTGTTTATCCTTAGAGCTTGTTACAGTACTACTAGTGTCTGTACATTACATATCAATTCGAAAATTCATCATTTGGACACTTTTACATGAAAATAGTTAATCTAATTAAAATTATAAACTGGTTTCTTAACAATAAAAATGACATGTGGTGATAACGAACCGTGTTCAAATTCAAATGTCTGAAGGAAAATTACAAAACAGGAGCAGAGCAAACACAGACCCCTTAAAAAAACAATAGAGGTAGGATCAGGTGCCATGGAGGAGTGAGCATCCTCTGCTGAGCGGTCACACCCGCCGTGTGCTCTTTGTCGTATTTGGGAAAAATGAAAAAGTCCGTAGACAATCAGGTGATTAATAATGATATAACAATTAGTATGAAAAACGTCATTCAGCATGCGACCCAGTAGAAGATTGTATTTGCTGACAAGGTCGTTGTATCGACCATAGAACTTACGTAAAGATGACTTCAAATGAGACTGTTGATAGTCCTGTTTTATCAACTTGTTTGTCAGTAGCTTGCCTCGCCTTAGAAACTGTTCATACGAAGAGCATGCCTTTGCATATTGAATTAACTGAGAGACAAAAACACCATATGGAGTTGATGAAGGTATATTGCTACATAAGTAAGGAAAGATGACTATAGAAAAACTGAAGTCATCACGTTTATCATACAGTTTTGTTGTTAGGTTACCATCAATGTCCATTTCCAGTAAAATATCCAAATGTGAAACAGATGACGCTGACTCTGTGATATCTTTTATTTCAAGTTCACTGGGATATATCGAGTCGGTGTAGGTATGGAAGTAACAATTGTTAATTGATAATATGTCGTCGATATACCTGAATTTGAGTTGAAGGCCACAGCGAGTGATTTATTATTTTCACCTACAAGTGTTTGAATAAATTCTGCTTCATATGAATACAAAAATAGGTCTACTAACAATGGGGCACAATTGGTACCCAAGGGAATTCCGACAGATTATTGGAAGCCTGATTTCCAAAAACTACATAGATGTTGTCTCTTAGAAACTCAAGCATCTTTTTAATGTCAATAAAAAACGTTTAACCAAAAACCGGCGTTAATACAGGGATTTTTCATGCTTAAGACGGCGCGTAGACTGTAAATTTTCATACTTTAAGATGCGGAATTATAATAATTATTATATAATAGGCTGCCAATTGTTCTTAAAAATTCTAATAACTGTATTAAAAATAAAATGTAAACTACCTACATTTTGACTTTAATGGGATTACGTCACACAAATCTGATCTGATTCCTGGAAATAGAAATAAATCCCGAGTCATCAGAGTTAGAGTGTAGGCAGAACTTATGATACTATCGTCTTGAGCAAATTCAATCAAATTAAGGACATGTCTAATAAATGTGTTAAACAAAATGCAAACCTCCCATGGGACTTCATTTCATTTGAGTATACGAGTAACCTGGAAATTCGCAATTGCGTAAGAGGCGCCGTGTAATGTGCATATCCACATAACTTATCTGTTTATTCCTAGAGCTTGTTACAGTACTACTAGTGTCCGTACATTACATATCAATTCGAAATTTGATCATTTGGAAACTCTTACATTAAAATAGTTAATCTAATTAAAATCACAAACTGGTTTCTTAACAATAAACGTTGAACGAAAAACCGGCGCTAATACTGGGATTTTCCATACTTTAGACGCCGCTAAGACTGTAAATTTTCATACTTTAAAATGCGCAACAATAATTGTATTAGGCTGCCCATATTTTTAATAAGTCTTATAACTGTATTAAAAATGAAATGTAAACTACCTACATGTTGACTTTGCATGCAATTACGTCACGCATATATGATCTGATTCCTGGAAATAAAGATAAATCCCGAGGCAGAACTTATGATACTATCGTCTTGAGCAAATTTCATTCAAATTATGGACGTGTCTAATAAATGTGTTAAACAAAATGCAAAACTCCCATGGGACTTCATTTCATTTGAGTATACGAGTAACCTGGAAATTCGCAATTGCGTAAGAGGCGCAGTGTAATGTGCATATCCACATAACTTATATCTGTTTATCCTTAGAGCTTGTTACAGTATTACTAGTGTCCGTACATTACATATCAATTCGAAACTTGATCATTTGGAAACTCTTACATTAAAATAGTTAATCTAATTAAAATCATAAACTGGTTTCTTAACAATAAACGTTGAACGAAAAACCGGCGCTAATACTGGGATTTTCCATACTTTAGACGCCGCTAAGACTGTAAATTTTCATACTTTAAAATGCGCAACAATAATTGTATTAGGCTGCCCATATTTTTAATAAGTCTTATAACTGTATTAAAAATGAAATGTAAACTACCTACATGTTGACTTTGCATGCAATTACGTCACGCATATATGATCTGATTCCTGGAAATAAAGATAAATCCCGAGGCAGAACTTATGATACTATCGTCTTGAGCAAATTCATTCAAATTATGGACGTGTCTAATAAATGTGTTAAACAAAATGCAAAACTCCCATGGGACTTCATTTCATTTGAGTATATGAGTAACCTGGAAATTCGCGATTGTGTAAGAGGCGCCGTGTACATGTACATATTCACATAACTTATATCTGTTTATCCTTAGAGCTTGTTACAGTATTACTAGTGTCCGTACATTACATATCAATTCGAAACTTGATCATTTGGAAACTCTTACATTAAAATAGTTAATCTAATTAAAATCACAAACTGGTTTCTTAACAATAAACGTTGAACGAAAAACCGGCGCTAATACTGGGATTTTCCATACTTTAGACGCCGCTAAGACTGTAAATTTTCATACTTTAAAATGCGCAACAATAATTGTATTAGGCTGCCGATATTTTTAATAAGTCTTATAACTGTATTAAAAATGAAACGTAAACTACCTACATATTGACTTTGCATGCGATTTCGTCACGCATATATGATCTGATTCCTGGAAATAAAGATAAATCCCGAGGCAGAACTCATGATACTATCGTCTTGAGCAAATTCAATCAAATTAAGGACGTGTCTAATAAATGTGTTAAACAAAATGCAAACCTCCCATGGGACTTCATTTCATTTGAGTATACGAGTAACCTGGAAATTCGCGATTGTGTAAGAGGCGCCGTGTACATGTACATATTCACATAACTTATATCTGTTTATCCTTAGAGCTTGTTACAGTACTACTAGTGTCTGTACATTACATATCAATTCGAAAATTCATCATTTGGACACTTTTACATGAAAATAGTTAATCTAATTAAAATTATAAACTGGTTTCTTAACAATAAAAATGACATGTGGTGATAACGAACCGTGTTCAAATTCAAATGTCTGAAGGAAAATTACAAAACAGGAGCAGAGCAAACACAGACCCCTTAAAAAAACAATAGAGGTAGGATCAGGTGCCATGGAGGAGTGAGCATCCTCTGCTGAGCGGTCACACCCGCCGTGTGCTCTTTGTCGTATTTGGGAAAAATGAAAAAGTCCGTAGACAATCAGGTGATTAATAATGATATAACAATTAGTATGAAAAACGTCATTCAGCATGCGACCCAGTAGAAGATTGTATTTGCTGACAAGGTCGTTGTATCGACCATAGAACTTACGTAAAGATGACTTCAAATGAGACTGTTGATAGTCCTGTTTTATCAACTTGTTTGTCAGTAGCTTGCCTCGCCTTAGAAACTGTTCATACGAAGAGCATGCCTTTGCATATTGAATTAACTGAGAGACAAAAACACCATATGGAGTTGATGAAGGTATATTGCTACATAAGTAAGGAAAGATGACTATAGAAAAACTGAAGTCATCACGTTTATCATACAGTTTTGTTGTTAGGTTACCATCAATGTCCATTTCCAGTAAAATATCCAAATGTGAAACAGATGACGCTGACTCTGTGATATCTTTTATTTCAAGTTCACTGGGATATATCGAGTCGGTGTAGGTATGGAAGTAACAATTGTTAATTGATAATATGTCGTCGATATACCTGAATTTGAGTTGAAGGCCACAGCGAGTGATTTATTATTTTCACCTACAAGTGTTTGAATAAATTCTGCTTCATATGAATACAAAAATAGGTCTACTAACAATGGGGCACAATTGGTACCCAAGGGAATTCCGACAGATTATTGGAAGCCTGATTTCCAAAAACTACATAGATGTTGTCTCTTAGAAACTCAAGCATCTTTTTAATGTCAATAAAAAACGTTTAACCAAAAACCGGCGCCAATACAGGGATTTATCATGCTTTAGACGGCGCTAAGACTGTAAATTTTCATACTTTAAGATGCGGAATTATAATAATTATTATATAATAGGCTGCCAATCGTTCTTAAAAATTCTAATAACTGTATTAAAAATAAAATGTAAACTACCTACATTTTGACTTTAATGGGATTACGTCACACAAATTTGATCTGATTCCTGGAAATAGAAATAAATCCCGAGTCATCAGAGTTAGAGTGTAGGCAGAACTTATGATACTATCGTCTTGAGCAAATTCAATCAAATTAAGGACATGTCTAATAAATGTGTTAAACAAAATGCAAACCTCCCATGGGACTTCATTTGAGTATACGAGTAACCTGGAAATTCGCAATTGCGTTAGAGGCGCCGTGTAATGTGCATATCCACATAACTTATCTGTTTATTCCAAGAGCTTGTTACAGTACTACTAGTGTCCGTACATTACATATCAATTCGAAATTTGATCATTTGGAAACTCTTACATTAAAATAGTTAATCTAATTAAAATCATAAACTGGTTTCTTAACAATAAACGTTGAACGAAAAACCGGCGCTAATACTGGGATTTTCCATACTTTAGACGCCGCTAAGACTGTAAATTTTCATACTTTAAAATACGCAATAATAATTGTTTAAGGCTGCCGATATTTTTAATAATTCTTATAACTGTATTAAAAATGAAAAGTAAACTACCTACATGTTAACTTTGCATGCGATTACGTCACGCATATATGATCTGATTCCTGGAAATAAAGATAAATCCCGAGGCAGAACTTTTGATACTATCGTCTTGAGCAAATTCATTCAAATTAAGGATGTGTCTTATAAATATGTTAAACAAAATGCAAACCTCCCATGGGACTTCATTTCATTTGAGTATAGGAGTAACCTGGAAATTCGCGATTGTGTAACAGGCGCCGTGTACATATAAATATTCACATAACTTATGTGCTTATCCCTAGAGCTTGTTACAGTACTACTAGTGTCCGTACATTACATATCAATTCGAAATTTGATCATTTGGAAACTCTTACATTAAAATAGTTAATCTAATTAAAATCATAAACTGGTTTCTTAACAATAAACGTTGAACGAAAAACCGGCGCTAATACTGGGATTTTCCATACTTTAGACGCCGCTAAGACTGTAAATTTTCATACTTTAAAATACGCAATAATAATTGTTTAAGGCTGCCGATATTTTTAATAATTCTTATAACTGTATTAAAAATGAAAAGTAAACTACCTACATGTTAACTTTGCATGCGATTACGTCACGCATATATGATCTGATTCCTGGAAATAAAGATAAATCCCGAGGCAGAACTTTTGATACTATCGTCTTGAGCAAATTCATTCAAATTAAGGATGTGTCTTATAAATATGTTAAACAAAATGCAAACCTCCCATGGGACTTCATTTCATTTGAGTATAGGAGTAACCTGGAAATTCGCGATTGTGTAACAGGCGCCGTGTACATATAAATATTCACATAACTTATGTGCTTATCCCTAGAGCTTGTTACAGTACTACTAGTGTCTGTACATTACATATCAATTCGAAACTTGATCATTTGGAAACTCTTAAATTAAAATAGTTAATTTAATTAAAATCACAAACTGGTTTCTTAACAATAAAAATGACTTGTGGTGATAACGAACAGTGTTCAAATTCAAATGTCCGAAAGAAAATTACAAAACAGGAGCAGAGCAAACACAGACCCCTTAAAAAAACAATAGAGATAGGATCAGGTGCCATGGAGGAGTGAGCATCCTCTGCTGAGCGTGTGCTCATTGTCGTATTCGGGAAAAACGGAAAAGTCCGTAGACAATCAGGTGATTAATTATGGTGTACCAATTAGTATGAAAAACGTCATTCAGCAAGCGGACCAGTGGAAGATTGTATTTGCTGACAAGGTCGTTGTATCGACCATAGAACTTACGTAAAGATGACTTCAAATGAGACTGTTGATAGTCCTGTTTTATCAACTTGTTTGTCAGTAGCTTGCCTCACCTTAGAAACTGTTCGTACGAAGAGCATGCCTTTGCATATTGAATTAACTGAGAGAAAAAAACACCATAGGGAGTTGATGAAGGTATATTGCTACATAATTATGGAAAATTGACGATAGAAAAATTGAAGTCACCACGTTTATCATACAGTTTTGTTGTTAGGTTACCATCAATGTCCATTTCCAGTAAAATATCCAAATGTGAAACAGATGACGCTGACTCTGTGGTATCTTTTATTTCAAGTTCACTGGGATATATCGAGTCGATGTACGTATAGAGGTAACAATTGATAATACGTCGTCGATATACCTGAATGTTGAGTTGAAGGCCACAGCGAGTGATTTATTATTTTCACGTACAAGTTTTTGAATAAATTCTGCTTCATATAAATACAAAAATAGGTCTGCTAACAATGGGACACAATTGGTACCCAAGGGAATTCCGACAGATTGTTGGAAGCCTGATTTCCAAAAACTACATAGATGTTGTCTATTAGAAACTCAAGCATCATTTAATGTCAATAAAAAATGTTTAACGAAAAACCGGCGCTTATACTGGGATTTTTCATACATAAGACGCCGCTAAGACTGTAAATTTTCATACTTTAAATTGCGCAATAATAATTGTCTTAAGCTGCCGATATTTTTAATAATTCTTATAACTGTATTAAAAATGAAATGTAAACTACCTACATGTTGACTTTGCATGCGATTACTTCACGCGTATATGATCTGATTCCTGGAAATAAGAATAAATCTCGAGGCAGAACTTATGATACTATCGTCTTGAGCAAATTCATTCAAATTAAGGACGTGTCTAATAAATGTGTTAAACAAAATGCAAAACTCCCATGGGACTTCATTTCATTTGAGTATATGAGTAAACTGGAAATTCGCAACTGCGTAAGAGGCCCAGTGTACATGTACATATTCACATAACTTATGTGCTTATCCCTAGAGCTTGTTACAGTACTACTAGTGTCTGTACATTACATATCAATTCGAAACTTGATCATTTGGAAATTATGACATTAAAATAGTCAATGTAATTAAAATCACAAACTGGTTTCTTAACAATAAACGTTTAACGAAAAACCGGCGCTAACACTGGGATTTTTCATACTTTAGGCGCCGCTAAGACGGTAAATTTTCATACTTTAAAATGCGCAATAATAATTGTTTAAGGCTGCCGATATTTTTAATAAGTCTGATAACTATATGAAAAAAGAAATATAAACTACCTACATATTGACTTTGCATGCGATTACGACACGCATATATGATCTGATTCCTGGAAATAAGAATAAATCCCGAGGCAGAACTTATGATACTATCGTCTTGAGCAAATTCATTAAAATTAAGGATGTGTCTTATAAATATGTTTAACAAAATGCAAAACTCCCATGGGACTTCATTTCATTTGAGTATATGAGTAACCTGAAAATTCGCAATTGTGTAACAGGCGCCCTGTACATGTACCTATTCACATAACTTATATCTGTTTATCCTTAGAGCTTGTTACAGTACTACTAGTGTCTGTACATTACAAATCAATTCGAAACTTGATCATTTGGAAACTATTACATTAAAATAGTTAATGTAATTAAAATCACAAACTGGTCTCTTAACAATAAAAATGACATGTGGTGATAACGAACAGTGTTCAAATTCAAATGTCCGAAAGAAAATTACAAAACAGGAGCAGAGCAAACACAGACCCCTTAAAAAACAATACAGGTAGGATCAGGTGCCATGGAGGAGTGAGCATCCTCTGTTGAGCGGTCACACCCGCCGTGTGCTCTTTGTCGTAATTGGGAAAAACGGAAAAGTCCGTAGACAATCAGGTGATTAATTATGGTCTAACAATTAGTATGAAAAACATCATTCAGCAAGCGGACCAGTGGAAGATTGTATTTGCTGACAAGGTCGTTGTATCGACCATAGAACTTACGAAAGGATGACTTCAAATGAGACTGTTGATAGTCCTGTTTTATCAACTTGTTTGTCAGTAGCTTGCCTCGCCTTAGAAACTGTTCATACGAAGAGCATGCCTTTGCATATTGAATTAACTGAGAGACAAAAACACCATATGGAGTTGATGAAGGTATATTGCTACATAAGTAAGGAAAGATGACTATAGAAAAACTGAAGTCATCACGTTTATCATACAGTTTTGTTGTTAGGTTACCATCAATGTCCATTTCCAGTAAAATATCCAAATGTGAAACAGATGACGCTGACTCTGTGGTATCTTTTATTTCAAGTTCACTGGGATATATCGAGTCGATGTAGGTATGAAAGAAACAATTGATAATACGTCGTCGATATACCTGAATGTTGAGTTGAAGACCACAGCGAGTGATTTATTACATGTATTTTCAGGTACACGTTTCTGAATAAATTCTGCTTCATATGAATACAAAAATAGGTCTGCTAACAATGGGACAGAATTGGTACCCAAGGGAGTTCCAACAGATTGTTGGAAGCCTGATTTCCAAAAACTACATAGATGTTGTCTATTAGAAACTCAAGCATCTTTATAATGTCAATAAAAAACGTTTAACCAAAAACCGGCGCTAATACTGGGATTTTTCATACTTAAGACGCCGCTGAGACTGTAAATTTTCATACTTTAAAATGCGCAATAATAATTGTATTAGGCTGCCGATATTTTTAATAATTCCTGTAACTGTATTAAAAATGAAATGTAAACTACCTACATGTTGACTTTGCATGCGATTACTTCACGCGTATATGATCTGATTCCTGGAAATAAGAATAAATCTCGAGGCAGAACTTATGATACTATCGTCTTGAGCAAATTCATTCAAATTAAGGACGTGTCTAATAAATGTGTTAAACAAAATGCAAAACTCCCATGGGACTTCATTTCATTTGAGTATATGAGTAACCTGGAAATTCGCAATTGTGTAACAGGCGCCGTGTACATGTACATATTCACATAACTTATATCTATTTATCCTTAGAGCTTGTTACAGTACTACTAGTGTCTGTACCTTACATATCATTTCGAAACGTCATCATTTGGAAACTATTACATTAAATTGTTAATGGAGATATTTTTCATATATCTTTCATAGTAATGAAAATTTACCGTCTTAGCGGCGTCTTAAGTATGAAAAATCCCAGTATTAGCGCCGGTTTTTCGTTAAACGTTTATTGTGAAGAAACCAATTTGTGATTTTAATTACATGAACTATTTGAATGTAATAGTTTCCAAATGATCAAGTTTCGAATTCATATGTAATGTACAGACACTAGTAGTACTGTAACAAGCTCTAGGAATAAGCACATACGTTATATATATCTAGATGAAAGATACTATCGTCTTGAGCAAATTCATTCAAATTAAGGATGTGTCTTATAAATATGTTAAACAAAATGCAAAATTCCCATGGGACTTCATTTCATTTGAGTATATGAGTAACCTGGAAATTCACGGTTGTGTAACAGGCGCCGTGTACATGTACATATTCACATAACTTATATCTGTTTATCCTTAGAGCTTGTTACAGTACTACTAGTGTCTGTACATTACAAATCAATTCGAAACTTGATCATTTGGAAACTTTTACATTAAAATAGTTAATGTAATTAAAATCACAAACTGGTTTCTTAACAATAAAAATGACATGTGGTGATAACGAACAGTGTTCAAATTCAAATGTCCGAAGGAAAATTAGAAAACAGGAGCAGAGCAAACACAGACCCCTTAAAAACAATTGAGGTAGGATCAGGTGCCATGGAGGATTGAGCATCCTCTGCTGAGCGGACACACCCGCCGTGTGCTCTTTGTCGTAATCGGGAAAAACGGAAAAGTCCGTAGACAATCAGGTGATTAATTATGGTCTACCAATTAGTATGAAAAACGTCATTCAGCAAGCGACCTAGTGGAAGATTGTATTTGCTGACAAGGTCGTTGTATCGACCATAGAACTTACGAAAGGATGACTTCAAATGAGACTGTTGATAGTCCTGTTTTATCAACTTGTTTGTCAGTAGCTTGCCTCACCTTAGAAACTGTTCATACGAAGAGCATGCCCTTGCATATTGAAATAACTGGGAGACAAAAACACCATATGGAGTTGATGAAGGTATATTGCTACATAATTATGGAAAATTGACTATAGAAAAATTGAAGTCACCACGTTTATCATACAGTTTTGTTGTTAAGTTACCATCAATGTCCATTTCCAGTAAAATATCCAAATGTGAAACAGATGACGCTGACTCTGTGGTATCTTTTATTTCAGGTTCACTGGGATATATCGAGTCGACGTAGGTATGGAAGTAACAATTGTTAATTGATAATACGTCGTCGATATACCTGAATGTTGAGTTGAAGACCACAGCGAGTGATTTATTATTTTTACGTACAAGTTTTTGAATAAATTCTGCTTCATATGAATACAAAAATAGTTCTCCTAACAATGGGACACAATTGGTACCCAAGGGAATTCCGACAGATTGTTAGAAGCCTGATTTCCAAAAACTACATAGATGTTGTCTATTAGAAACTCAAGCATCTTTTTAATGCCAATAAAAAACGTTTAACCAAAACCCGGCGCTTATACTGGGATTTTTCATACTTAAGACGCCGCTAAGACTGTAAATTTTCATACATCAAAATGCGCACTAATAATTGTATTAGGCTGCCGATATTTTTAATAATTCTCGCATAAAGTCACGCATATATGATCTGATTCCTGGAAATAAAAATAAATTTCGAGGCAGAACTTATGATACTATCGTCTTGAGCAAATTCATTCAAATTAAGGACGTGTCTAATAAATGTGTTAAACAAAATGCAAAACTCCCATGGCACTTCATTTCATTTGAGTATATGAGTAAATTGGAAATTCGCGACTGCGTAAGAGGCCCCGTGTACATGTACATATTCACATAATTTATGTGCTTATCCCTAGAGCTTGTTACAGTACTACTAGTGTCTGTACATTACATATCAATTCGAAACTTGATCATTTGGAAATTATTACATTCAAATAGTTAATGTACTTAAAATCACAAATTCGTTTCTTCACAATAAACGTTTAACGAAAAACTGGCGCTAATACTGGGATTTTTCATGTTTTAGACGTCGCTAAGACGGTAAATTTTCATACATTAAAATGCGCAATAATAATTGTATTAAGCTGCCGATATTTTTAATAATTCTTATAACTGTATTAAAAATGAAATGTAAACTACCTACATGTTGACGTAGCATGCAATTAAGTCACACATATATGATCTGATTCCTGGAAATAAGAATAAATCCCGAGGCAGAACTTATGATACTATCGTCTTGAGCAAATTCATTCAAATTAAGGACGTGTCTAATAAATGTGTTAAACAAAATGCAAAACTCCCATGGGACTTCATTTCATTTGAGTATATGAGTAACCTGGAAATTCGCAATTGTGTAACAGGCGCCGTGTACATGTACACATTCACTTAACATATCTGTTTATTCCTAGAGCTTGTTACAGTACTACTAGTGTCTGTACATTACAAATCAATTCGAAACTTGATCATTTGGAAACTATTACATTAAAATAGTTAATGTAATTAAAATCACAAACTGGTTTCTTAACAATAAAAATGACATGTGGTGATAACGAACCGTGTTCAAATTCAAATGTCCGAAGGAAAATTACAAAACAGGAGCAGAGCAAACACAGACCCCTTAAAAACAATTGAGGTAGGATCAGGTGCCATGGAGGAGTGAGCATCCTCTGCGGAGCGGACACACCCGCCGTGTGCTCTTTGTCGTAATCGGGAAAAACGGAAAAGTCCGTAGACAATCAGGTGATTAATTATGGTCTAACAATTAGTATGAAAAACGTCATTCAGCAAGCGACCTAGTGGAAGATTGTATTTGCTGACAAGGTCGTTGTATCGACCATAGAACTTACGAAAGGATGACTTCAAATGAGACTGTTGATAGTCCTGTTTTATCAACTTGTTTGTCAGTAGCTTGCCTCACCTTAGAAACTGTTCATACGAAGAGCATGCCCTTGCATATTGAATTAACTGAGAGACAAACACACCATAGAGTTGATAAAGGTATATTGCTACATAATTATGGAAAATTGACTATAGAAAAATTGAAGTCACCACGTTTATCATACAGTTTTGTTGTTAGGTTACCATCAATGTCCATTTCCAGTAAAATATCCAAATGTGAAACAGATGACGCTGACTCTGTGGTATCTTTTATTTCAAGTTCACTGGGATATATCGAGTCGATGTAGGTATGGAAGTAACAATTGTTAATTGATAATACGTCGTCGATATACCTGAATGTTGAGTTGAAGGCCACAGCGAGTGATTTATTATTTTCACGTACAAGTTTTTGAATAAATTCTGCTTCATATGAATACAAAAATAGTTCTCCTAACAATGGGACACAATTGGTACCCAAGGGAATTCCGACAGATTGTTGGAAGCCTGATTTCCAAAAACTACATAGATGTTGTCTATTAGAAACTCAAGCATCTTTTTAATGCCAATAAAAAACGTTTAACCAAAACCCGGCGCTTATACTGGGATTTTTCATACTTAAGACGCCGCTAAGACGGTAAATTTTCATACATCAAAATGCGCAATAATAATTGTATTAGGCTGCCGATATTTTTAATAATTCTTATAACTGTATTTAAAATGAAATGTAAACTACCCACATATTGACTTTGCATGCGATTAAGTCACGCATATATGATCTGATTCCTGGAAATAAAAATAAATCCCGAGGCAGAACTTATGATACTATCGCCTTGAGCAAATTCATTCAAATTAAGGACGTGTCTAATAAATGTGTTAAACAAAATGCAAAACTCCCATGGGACTTCATTTCATTTGAGTATATGAGTAACCTGGAAATTCGCAATTGTGTAACAGGCGCCGTGTACATGTACACATTCACTTAACATATCTGTTTATTCCTAGAGCTTGTTACAGTACTACTAGTGTCTGTACATTACAAATCAATTCGAAACTTGATCATTTGGAAACTATTACATTAAAATAGTTAATGTAATTAAAATCACAAACTGGTTTCTTAACAATAAAAATGACATGTGGTGATAACGAACCGTGTTCAAATTCAAATGTCCGAAGGAAAATTACAAAACAGGAGCAGAGCAAACACAGACCCCTTAAAAACAATTGAGGTAGGATCAGGTGCCATGGAGGAGTGAGCATCCTCTGCGGAGCGGACACACCCGCCGTGTGCTCTTTGTCGTAATCGGGAAAAACGGAAAAGTCCGTAGACAATCAGGTGATTAATTATGGTCTAACAATTAGTATGAAAAACGTCATTCAGCAAGCGACCTAGTGGAAGATTGTATTTGCTGACAAGGTCGTTGTATCGACCATAGAACTTACGAAAGGATGACTTCAAATGAGACTGTTGATAGTCCTGTTTTATCAACTTGTTTGTCAGTAGCTTGCCTCACCTTAGAAACTGTTCATACGAAGAGCATGCCCTTGCATATTGAATTAACTGAGAGACAAACACACCATAGAGTTGATAAAGGTATATTGCTACATAATTATGGAAAATTGACTATAGAAAAATTGAAGTCACCACGTTTATCATACAGTTTTGTTGTTAGGTTACCATCAATGTCCATTTCCAGTAAAATATCCAAATGTGAAACAGATGACGCTGACTCTGTGGTATCTTTTATTTCAAGTTCACTGGGATATATCGAGTCGATGTAGGTATGGAAGTAACAATTGTTAATTGATAATACGTCGTCGATATACCTGAATGTTGAGTTGAAGGCCACAGCGAGTGATTTATTATTTTCACGTACAAGTTTTTGAATAAATTCTGCTTCATATGAATACAAAAATAGTTCTCCTAACAATGGGACACAATTGGTACCCAAGGGAATTCCGACAGATTGTTGGAAGCCTGATTTCCAAAAACTACATAGATGTTGTCTATTAGAAACTCAAGCATCTTTTTAATGCCAATAAAAAACGTTTAACCAAAACCCGGCGCTTATACTGGGATTTTTCATACTTAAGACGCCGCTAAGACGGTAAATTTTCATACATCAAAATGCGCAATAATAATTGTATTAGGCTGCCGATATTTTTAATAATTCTTATAACTGTATTTAAAATGAAATGTAAACTACCCACATATTGACTTTGCATGCGATTAAGTCACGCATATATGATCTGATTCCTGGAAATAAAAATAAATCCCGAGGCAGAACTTATGATACTATCGCCTTGAGCAAATTCATTCAAATTAAGGACGTGTCTAATAAATGTGTTAAACAAAATGCAAAACTCCCATGGGACTTCATTTTATTTGAGTATATGAGTAAACTGGAAATTCGCGACTGCGTAAGAGGCCCCGTGTACATGTACATATTCACATAACTTATGTGCTTATCCCTAGAGCTTGTTACAGTACTACTAGTGTCTGTACATTACATATCAATTCGAAACTTGATCATTTGGAAATTATTACATTCAAATAGTTAATGTAATTAAAATCACAAATTGGTTTCTTCACAATAAACGTTTAACGAAAAACCGGCGCTAATACTGGGATTTTTCATACTTTAAACGTCGCTAAGACGGTAAATTTTCATACTTTAAAATGCGCAATAATAATTGTATTAGGCTGCCGATATTTTTAATAATTCTTATAACTGTATTAAAAATGAAATGTAAACTACCTACATGTTGAGGTAGCATGCGATTAAGTCAAACATATATGATCTGATTCCTGGAAATAAGAATAAATCCCGAGGCAGAACTTATGATACTATCGTCTTGAGCAAATTCATTCAAATTAAGGACGTGTCTAATAAATGTGTTAAACAAAATGCAAAACTCCCATGGGACTTCATTTCATTTGAGTATATGAGTAAATTGGAAATTCGTGACTGCGTAAGAGATCCCGTGTAAATATTGCTACATAATCATGGAAAATTGACTATAGAAAAATTGAAGTCACCACGTTTATCATACAGTTTTGTTGTTAGGTTACCATCAATGTCCATTTCCAGTAAAATATCCAAATGTGAAACAGATGACGCTGACTCTGTGGTATCTTTTATTTCAAGTTCACTGGGATATATCGAGTCGATGTAGGTATGGAAGTAACAATTGTTAATTGATAATACGTCGTCGATATACCTGAATGTTGAGTTGAAGGCCACAGCGAGTGATTTATTATTTTCACGTACAAGTTTTTGAATAAATTCTGCTTCATATGAATACAAAAATAGTTCTCCTAACAATGGGACACAATTGGTACCCAAGGGAATTCCGACAGATTGTTGGAAGCCTGATTTCCAAAAACTACATAGATGTTGTCTATTAGAAACTCAAGCATCTTTTTAATGCCAATAAAAAACGTTTAACCAAAACCCGGCGCTTATACTGGGATTTTTCATACTTAAGACGCCGCTAAGACGGTAAATTTTCATACATCAAAATGCGCAATAATAATTGTATTAGGCTGCCGATATTTTTAATAATTCTTATAACTGTATTTAAAATGAAATGTAAACTACCCACATATTGACTTTGCATGCGATTAAGTCACGCATATATGATCTGATTCCTGGAAATAAAAATAAATCCCGAGGCAGAACTTATGATACTATCGCCTTGAGCAAATTCATTCAAATTAAGGACGTGTCTAATAAATGTGTTAAACAAAATGCAAAACTCCCATGGGACTTCATTTTATTTGAGTATATGAGTAAACTGGAAATTCGCGACTGCGTAAGAGGCCCCGTGTACATGTACATATTCACATAACTTATGTGCTTATCCCTAGAGCTTGTTACAGTACTACTAGTGTCTGTACATTACATATCAATTCGAAACTTGATCATTTGGAAATTATTACATTCAAATAGTTAATGTAATTAAAATCACAAATTGGTTTCTTCACAATAAACGTTTAACGAAAAACCGGCGCTAATACTGGGATTTTTCATACTTTAGACGTCGCTAAGACGGTAAATTTTCATACTTTAAAATGCGCAATAATAATTGTATTAGGCTGCCGATATTTTTAATAATTCTTATAACTGTATTAAAAATGAAATGTAAACTACCTACATGTTGAGGTAGCATGCGATTAAGTCACACATATATGATCTGATTCCTGGAAATAAGAATAAATCCCGAGGCAGAACTTATGATACTATCGTCTTGAGCAAATTCATTCAAATTAAGGACGTGTCTAATAAATGTGTTAAACAAAATGCAAAACTCCCATGGGACTTCATTTCATTTGAGTATATGAGTAAATTGGAAATTCGTGACTGCGTAAGAGATCCCGTGTAAATATTGCTACATAATCATGGAAAATTGACTATAGAAAAATTGAAGTCACCACGTTTATCATACAGTTTTGTTGTTAGGTTACCATCAATGTCCATTTCCAGTAAAATATCCAAATGTGAAACAGATGACGCTGACTCTGTGGTATCTTTTATTTCAAGTTCACTGGGATATATCGAGTCGATGTAGGTATGGAAGTAACAATTGTTAATTGATAATACGTCGTCGATATACCTGAATGTTGAGTTGAAGGCCACAGCGAGTGATTTATTATTTTCACGTACAAGTTTTTGAATAAATTCTGCTTCATATGAATACAAAAATAGTTCTCCTAACAATGGGACACAATTGGTACCCAAGGGAATTCCGACAGATTGTTGGAAGCCTGATTTCCAAAAACTACATAGATGTTGTCTATTAGAAACTCAAGCATCTTTTTAATGCCAATAAAAAACGTTTAACCAAAACCCGGCGCTTATACTGGGATTTTTCATACTTAAGACGCCGCTAAGACGGTAAATTTTCATACATCAAAATGCGCAATAATAATTGTATTAGGCTGCCGATATTTTTAATAATTCTTATAACTGTATTTAAAATGAAATGTAAACTACCCACATATTGACTTTGCATGCGATTAAGTCACGCATATATGATCTGATTCCTGGAAATAAAAATAAATCCCGAGGCAGAACTTATGATACTATCGCCTTGAGCAAATTCATTCAAATTAAGGACGTGTCTAATAAATGTGTTAAACAAAATGCAAAACTCCCATGGGACTTCATTTTATTTGAGTATATGAGTAAACTGGAAATTCGCGACTGCGTAAGAGGCCCCGTGTACATGTACATATTCACATAACTTATGTGCTTATCCCTAGAGCTTGTTACAGTACTACTAGTGTCTGTACATTACATATCAATTCGAAACTTGATCATTTGGAAATTATTACATTCAAATAGTTAATGTAATTAAAATCACAAATTGGTTTCTTCACAATAAACGTTTAACGAAAAACCGGCGCTAATACTGGGATTTTTCATACTTTAGACGTCGCTAAGACGGTAAATTTTCATACTTTAAAATGCGCAATAATAATTGTATTAGGCTGCCGATATTTTTAATAATTCTTATAACTGTATTAAAAATGAAATGTAAACTACCTACATGTTGAGGTAGCATGCGATTAAGTCACACATATATGATCTGATTCCTGGAAATAAGAATAAATCTCGAGGCAGAACTTATGATACTATCGTCTTGAGCAAATTCATTCAAATTAAGGACGTGTCTAATAAATGTGTTAAACAAAATGCAAAACTCCCATGGGACTTCATTTCATTTGAGTATATGAGTAAATTGGAAATTCGTGACTGCGTAAGAGATCCCGTGTAAATGTAAATATTCACATAACGTATGTGCTTATCCCTAGAGCTTGTTACAGTACTACTAGTGTCTGTACATTACATATCAATTCGAAACTTGATCATTTGGAAACTATTACATTCAAATAGTTCATGTAATTAAAATCACAAATTGGTTTCTTAACAATAAACGTTTAACGAAAAACCGGCGCTAATACTGGGATTTTTCATACTTTAGACGTCGCTAAGACGGTAAATTTTCATACTTTAAAATGCGCAATAATAATTGTATTAGGCTGCCGATATTTTTAATAATTCTTATAACTGTATTAAAAATGAAATGTAAACTACCTACATGTTGACGTAGCATGCGATTAAGTCACACATATATGATCTGATTCCTGGAAATAAAAATAAATCCCGAGGCAGAACTCATGATACTATCGTCTTGAGCAAATTCATTCAAATTAAGGACGTGTCTAATAAATGTGTTAAACAAAATGCAAAACTCCCATGGCACTTCATTTCATTTGAGTATATGAGTAAACTGGAAATTTGCAACTAAGAGGCCCCGTGTACATGTACACATTCACATAACGTATGTGCTTATCCCAAGAGCTTGTTACAGTACTACTAGTGTCTGTACATTACATGTACATATCAATTCGAAACTTCATCATTTGGAAATTATTACATTAAAATAGTTAATGTATTTAAAATCACAAATTGGTTTCTTCACAATAAACGTTTAACGAAAAACCGGCGCTAATACTGGGATTTTTCATACTTTAAACGTCGCTAAGACGGTAAATTTTCATACATTAAAATGCGCAATAATAATTGTATGAGGCTGCCGATATTTTAAATAAGTTTTATAAATGTATCAAAAATGAAATGTAAACTACCTACATATTGACTTTGCATGCGATTACGACACGAATATATGATCTGATTCCTGGAAATAAGAATAAATCCCGAGGCAGAACTTATGATGATATCGTCTTGAGCAAATTCATTAAAATTAAGGATGTGTCTTATAAATATGTTAAACAAAATGCAAAATTCCCATGGGACTTCATTTCATTTGAGTATATGAGTAACCTGGAAATTCGCAATTGTGTAACAGGCGCCGTGTACATGTACACATTCACTTAACATATCTGTTTATTCCTAGAGCTTGTTACAGTACTACTAGTGTCTGTACATTACAAATCAATTCGAAACTTGATCATTTGGAAACTATTACATTAAAATAGTTAATGTAATTAAAATCACAAACTGGTTTCTTAACAATAAAAATGACATGTGGTGATAACGAACCGTGTTCAAATTCAAATGTCCGAAGGAAAATTACAAAACAGGAGCAGAGCAAACACAGACCCCTTAAAAACAATTGAGGTAGGATCAGGTGCCATGGAGGAGTGAGCATCCTCTGCGGAGCGGACACACCCGCCGTGTGCTCTTTGTCGTAATCGGGAAAAACGGAAAAGTCCGTAGACAATCAGGTGATTAATTATGGTCTAACAATTAGTATGAAAAACGTCATTCAGCAAGCGACCTAGTGGAAGATTGTATTTGCTGACAAGGTCGTTGTATCGACCATAGAACTTACGAAAGGATGACTTCAAATGAGACTGTTGATAGTCCTGTTTTATCAACTTGTTTGTCAGTAGCTTGCCTCACCTTAGAAACTGTTCATACGAAGAGCATGCCCTTGCATATTGAATTAACTGAGAGACAAACACACCATAGAGTTGATAAAGGTATATTGCTACATAATTATGGAAAATTGACTATAGAAAAATTGAAGTCACCACGTTTATCATACAGTTTTGTTGTTAGGTTACCATCAATGTCCATTTCCAGTAAAATATCCAAATGTGAAACAGATGACGCTGACTCTGTGGTATCTTTTATTTCAAGTTCACTGGGATATATCGAGTCGATGTAGGTATGGAAGTAACAATTGTTAATTGATAATACGTCGTCGATATACCTGAATGTTGAGTTGAAGGCCACAGCGAGTGATTTATTATTTTCACGTACAAGTTTTTGAATAAATTCTGCTTCATATGAATACAAAAATAGTTCTCCTAACAATGGGACACAATTGGTACCCAAGGGAATTCCGACAGATTGTTGGAAGCCTGATTTCCAAAAACTACATAGATGTTGTCTATTAGAAACTCAAGCATCTTTTTAATGCCAATAAAAAACGTTTAACCAAAACCCGGCGCTTATACTGGGATTTTTCATACTTAAGACGCCGCTAAGACGGTAAATTTTCATACATCAAAATGCGCAATAATAATTGTATTAGGCTGCCGATATTTTTAATAATTCTTATAACTGTATTTAAAATGAAATGTAAACTACCCACATATTGACTTTGCATGCGATTAAGTCACGCATATATGATCTGATTCCTGGAAATAAAAATAAATCCCGAGGCAGAACTTATGATACTATCGCCTTGAGCAAATTCATTCAAATTAAGGACGTGTCTAATAAATGTGTTAAACAAAATGCAAAACTCCCATGGGACTTCATTTTATTTGAGTATATGAGTAAACTGGAAATTCGCGACTGCGTAAGAGGCCCCGTGTACATGTACATATTCACATAACTTATGTGCTTATCCCTAGAGCTTGTTACAGTACTACTAGTGTCTGTACATTACATATCAATTCGAAACTTGATCATTTGGAAATTATTACATTCAAATAGTTAATGTAATTAAAATCACAAATTGGTTTCTTCACAATAAACGTTTAACGAAAAACCGGCGCTAATACTGGGATTTTTCATACTTTAGACGTCGCTAAGACGGTAAATTTTCATACTTTAAAATGCGCAATAATAATTGTATTAGGCTGCCGATATTTTTAATAATTCTTATAACTGTATTAAAAATGAAATGTAAACTACCTACATGTTGAGGTAGCATGCGATTAAGTCAAACATATATGATCTGATTCCTGGAAATAAGAATAAATCCCGAGGCAGAACTTATGATACTATCGTCTTGAGCAAATTCATTCAAATTAAGGACGTGTCTAATAAATGTGTTAAACAAAATGCAAAACTCCCATGGGACTTCATTTCATTTGAGTATATGAGTAAATTGGAAATTCGTGACTGCGTAAGAGATCCCGTGTAAATATTGCTACATAATCATGGAAAATTGACTATAGAAAAATTGAAGTCACCACGTTTATCATACAGTTTTGTTGTTAGGTTACCATCAATGTCCATTTCCAGTAAAATATCCAAATGTGAAACAGATGACGCTGACTCTGTGGTATCTTTTATTTCAAGTTCACTGGGATATATCGAGTCGATGTAGGTATGGAAGTAACAATTGTTAATTGATAATACGTCGTCGATATACCTGAATGTTGAGTTGAAGGCCACAGCGAGTGATTTATTATTTTCACGTACAAGTTTTTGAATAAATTCTGCTTCATATGAATACAAAAATAGTTCTCCTAACAATGGGACACAATTGGTACCCAAGGGAATTCCGACAGATTGTTGGAAGCCTGATTTCCAAAAACTACATAGATGTTGTCTATTAGAAACTCAAGCATCTTTTTAATGCCAATAAAAAACGTTTAACCAAAACCCGGCGCTTATACTGGGATTTTTCATACTTAAGACGCCGCTAAGACGGTAAATTTTCATACATCAAAATGCGCAATAATAATTGTATTAGGCTGCCGATATTTTTAATAATTCTTATAACTGTATTTAAAATGAAATGTAAACTACCCACATATTGACTTTGCATGCGATTAAGTCACGCATATATGATCTGATTCCTGGAAATAAAAATAAATCCCGAGGCAGAACTTATGATACTATCGCCTTGAGCAAATTCATTCAAATTAAGGACGTGTCTAATAAATGTGTTAAACAAAATGCAAAACTCCCATGGGACTTCATTTTATTTGAGTATATGAGTAAACTGGAAATTCGCGACTGCGTAAGAGGCCCCGTGTACATGTACATATTCACATAACTTATGTGCTAATCCCTAGAGCTTGTTACAGTACTACTAGTGTCTGTACATTACATATCAATTCGAAACTTGATCATTTGGAAATTATTACATTCAAATAGTTAATGTAATTAAAATCACAAATTGGTTTCTTCACAATAAACGTTTAACGAAAAACCGGCGCTAATACTGGGATTTTTCATACTTTAGACGTCGCTAAGACGGTAAATTTTCATACTTTAAAATGCGCAATAATAATTGTATTAGGCTGCCGATATTTTTAATAATTCTTATAACTGTATTAAAAATGAAATGTAAACTACCTACATGTTGAGGTAGCATGCGATTAAGTCACACATATATGATCTGATTCCTGGAAATAAGAATAAATCCCGAGGCAGAACTTATGATACTATCGTCTTGAGCAAATTCATTCAAATTAAGGACGTGTCTAATAAATGTGTTAAACAAAATGCAAAACTCCCATGGGACTTCATTTCATTTGAGTATATGAGTAAATTGGAAATTCGTGACTGCGTAAGAGATCCCGTGTAAATGTAAATATTCACATAACGTATGTGCTTATCCCTAGAGCTTGTTACAGTACTACTAGTGTCTGTACATTACATATCAATTCGAAACTTGATCATTTGGAAACTATTACATTCAAATAGTTCATGTAATTAAAATCACAAATTGGTTTCTTAACAATAAACGTTTAACGAAAAACCGGCGCTAATACTGGGATTTTTCATACTTTAGACGTCGCTAAGACGGTAAATTTTCATACTTTAAAATGCGCAATAATAATTGTATTAGGCTGCCGATATTTTTAATAATTCTTATAACTGTATTAAAAATGAAATGTAAACTACCTACATGTTGACGTAGCATGCGATTAAGTCACACATATATGATCTGATTCCTGGAAATAAAAATAAATCCCGAGGCAGAACTCATGATACTATCGTCTTGAGCAAATTCATTCAAATTACGGACGTGTCTAATAAATGTGTTAAACAAAATGCAAAACTCCAATGGGACTTTATTTCATTTGAGTATATGAGTAAACTGGAAATTTGCAACTAAGAGGCCCCGTGTACATGTACACATTCACATAACGTATGTGCTTATCCCTAGAGCTTGTTACAGTACTACTAGTGTCTGTACATTACATGTACATATCAATTCGAAACTTCATCATTTGGAAATTATTACATTAAAATAGTTAATGTATTTAAAATCACAAATTGGTTTCTTCACAATAAACGTTTAACGAAAAACCGGCGCTAATACTGGGATTTTTCATACTTTAAACGTCGCTAAGACGGTAAATTTTCATACTTTAAAATGCGCAATAATAATTGTATTAGGCTGCCGATATTTTAAATAAGTTTTATAAATGTATCAAAAATGAAATGTAAACTACCTACATATTGACTTTGCATGCGATTACGACACGAATATATGATCTGATTCCTGGAAATAAGAATAAATCCCGAGGCAGAACTTATGATGCTATCGTCTTGAGCAAATTCATTCAAATTAAGGATGTGTCTTATAAATATGTTAAACAAAATGCAAAATTCCCATGGGACTTCATTTCATTTGAGTATATGAGTAACCTGGAAATTCGCGATTGTGTAACAGGCGCCGTGTACATGTACACATTCACTTAACATATCTGTTTATTTCTAGAGCTTGTTACAGTACTACTAGTGTCTGTACATTACAAATCAATTCGAAACTTGATCATTTGGAAACTATTACATTAAAATAGTTAATGTAATTAAAAACACAAACTGGTTTCTTAACAATAAAAATGACATGTGGTGATAACGAACAGTGTTCAAATGCAAATGTCCGAAGGAAAATTACAAAACAGGAGCAGAGCAAACACAGACACCTTAAAAACAATTGAGGTAGGATCAGGTGCCATGGAGGAGTGAGCATCCTCTGCTGAGCGGACACACCCGCCGTGTGCTCTTTGTCGTAATCGGGAAAAACGGAAAAGTCCGTAGACAATCAGGTGATTAATTATGGTCTAACAATTAGTATGAAAAACGTCATTCAGCAAGCGACCTAGTGGAAGATTGTATTTGCTGACAAGGTCGTTGTATCGACCATAGAACTTACGAAAGGATGACTTCAAAAGAGACTATTGATAGTCCTGTTTTATCAACTTGTTTGTCAGTAGCTTGCCTCACCTTAGAAACTGTTCATACGAAGAGCATGCCCTTGCATATTGAATTAACTGAGAGACAAAAACACCATAGGGAGTTGATGAAGGTATATTGCTACATAATTATGGAAAATTGACTATAGAAAAATTGAAGTCACCACGTTTATCATACAGTTTCGTTGTTAGGTTACCATCAATGTCCATTTCCAGTAAAATATCCAAATGTGAAACAGATGACGCTGACTCTGTGGTATCTTTTATTTCAAGTTCACTGGGATATATCGAGTCGATGTAGGTATGGAAGTAACAATTGTTAATTGATAATACGTCGTCGATATACCTGAATGTTGAGTTGAAGGCCACAGCGAGTGATTTATTATTTTCACGTACAAGTTTTTGAATAAATTCTGCTTCATATGAATACAAAAATAGTTCTCCTAACAATGGGACACAATTGGTACCCAAGGGAATTCCGACAGATTGTTGGAAGCCTGATTTCCAAAAACTACATAGATGTTGTCTATGAGAAACTCAAGCATCTTTGTAATGCCAATAAAAAACGTTTAACCAAAACCCGGCGCTTATACTGGGATTTTTCATACTTAAGACGCCGCTAAGACTGTAAATTTTCATACATCAAAATGCGCAATAATAATTGTATTAGGCTGCCGATATTTTTAATAATTCTTATAACTGTATTAAAAATGAAATGTAAACTACCTACATGTTGAGCTTGTTACAGTACTACTAGTGTCTGTACATTACATGTACATATCAATTCGAAACTTCATCATTTGGAAATTATTACATTAAAATAGTTAATGTAATTAAAATCACAAATTGGTTTCTTCACAATAAACGTTTAACCAAAAACCGGCGCTAATACTGGGATTTTTCATACTTTAAACGTCGCTAAGACGGTAAATTTTCATACTTTAAAATGCGCAATAATAATTGTATTAGGCTGCCGATATTTTAAATAAGTTTTATAACTGTATCAAAAATGAAATGTAAACTACCTACATATTGACTTTGCATGCGATTACGACACGAATATATGATCTGATTCCTGGAAATAAGAATAAATCCCGAGGCAGAACTTATGATGATATCGTCTTGAGCAAATTCATTCAAATTAAGGATGTGTCTTATAAATATGTTAAACAAAATGCAAAATTCCCATGGGACTTCATTTCATTTGAGTATATGAGTAACCTGGAAATTCGCGATTGTGTAACAGGCGCCGTGTACATGTACACATTCACTTAACATATCTGTTTATTCCTAGAGCTTGTTACAGTACTACTAGTGTCTGTACATTACAAATCAATTCGAAACTTGATCATTTGGAAACTATAACATTTAAATAGTCAATGTAATTAAAATCACAAACTGGTTTCTTAACAATAAAAATGACATGTGGTGATAACGAACCGTGTTCAAATTCAAATGTCCGAAGGAAAATTACAAAACAGGAGCAGAGCAAACACAGACCCCTTAAAAACAATTGAGGTAGGATCAGGTGCCATGGAGGAGTGAGCATCCTCTGCTGAGCGGACACATCCGCCGTGTGCTCTTTGTCGTAATCGGGAAAAACGGAAAAGTCCGTAGACAATCAGGTGATTAATTATGGTCTAACAATTAGTATGAAAAACGTCATTCAGCAAGCGACCTAGTGGAAGATTGTATTTGCTGACAAGGTCGTTGTATCGACCATAGAACTTACGAAAGGATGACTTCAAATGAGACTGTTGATAGTCCTGTTTTATCAACTTGTTTGTCAGTAGCTTGCCTCACCTTAGAAACTGTTCATACGAAGAGCATGCCCTTGCATATTGAATTAACTGAGAGACAAAAACACCATAGGGAGTTGATGAAGGTATATTGCTACATAATTATGGAAAATTGACTATAGAAAAATTGAAGTCACCATGTTTATCATACAGTTTCGTTGTTAGGTTACCATCAATGTCCATTTCCAGTAAAATATCCAAATGTGAAACAGATGACGCTGACTCTGTGGTATCTTTTATTTCAAGTTCACTGGGATATATCGAGTCGATGTAGGTATGGAAGTAACAATTGTTAATTGATAATACGTCGTCGATATACCTGAATGTTGAGTTGAAGGCCACAGCGAGTGATTTATTATTTTCACGTACAAGTTTTTGAATAAATTCTGCTTCATATGAATACAAAAATAGTTCTCCTAACAATGGGACACAATTGGTACCCAAGGGAATTCCGCAGATTGTTGGAAGCCTGATTTCCAAAAACTACATAGATGTTGTCTATTAGAAACTCAAGCATCTTTTTAATGCCAATAAAAAACGTTTAACCAAAACCCGGCGCTTATACTGGGATTTTTCATACTTAAGACGCCGCTAAGACTGTAAATTTTCATACATCAAAATGCGCAATAATAATTGTATTAGGCTGCCGATATTTTTAATAATTCTTATAACTGTATTAAAAATGAAATGTAAACTACCTACATGTTGAGGTAGCATGCGATTAAGTCACGCATATATGATCTGATTCCTGGAAATAAAAATAAATCCGGAGGCAGAACTTATGATACTATCGTCTTGAGCAAATTCATTCAAATTAAGGACGTGTCTAATAAATGTGTTAAACAAAATGCAAAACTCCCATGGCACTTCATTTCATTTGAGTATATGAGTAAACTGGAAATTCGCGACTGCGTAAGAGGCCCCGTGTACATGTAAATATTCACATAACTTATGTGCTTATCCCTAGAGCTTGTTACAGTACTACTAGTGTCTGTAAATTACATATCAATTCGAAACTTGATCATTTGGAAACTATTACATTATAATAGTTAATGTAATTAAAATCACAAATTGGTTTCTTAACAATAAACGTTTAACGAAAACCGGCGCTAATACTGGGATTTTTCATACTTTAAACGTCGCTAAGACTGTAAATTTTCATACCTTAAAATGCGCAATAATAATTATATTAGGCTGTCGATATTTTTAATAAGTCTTATAACTGTATTAAAAATGAAATGTAAACTACCTACATATTGACTTTGCATGCGATTACGACACGAATATATGATCTGATTCCTGGAAATAAGAATAAATCCCGAGGCAGAACTTATGATGCTATCGTCTTGAGCAAATTCATTCAAATTAAGGATGTGTCTTATAAATATGTTAAACAAAATGCAAAATTCCCATGGGACTTCATTTCATTTGAGTATATGAGTAACCTGGAAATTCGCGATTGTGTAACAGGCGCCGTGTACATGTACATATTCACATAACTTATATCTGTTTATCCTTAGAGCTTGTTACAGTACTACTAGTGTCTGTACATTACAAATCAATTCGAAACTTGATCATTTGGAAACTATTACATTAAAATAGTTAATGTAATTAAAATCACAAACTGGTTTCTTAACAATAAAGATGTGGTGATAACGAACAGTGTTCAAATTCAAATGTCCGAAGGAAAATTACAAAACAGGAGCAGAGCAAACACAGACCCCTTAAAAACAATTGAGGTAGGATCAGGTGCCATGGAGGAGTGAGCATCCTCTGCTGAGCGGACACACCCGCCCTGTGCTCTTTGTTGTAATCGGGAAAAACGGAAAAGTCCGTAGACAATCAGGTGATTAATTATGGTCTAACAATAGGTATGAAAAACGTCATTCAGCAAGCGACCTAGTGAAAGATTGTATTTGCTGACAAGGTCGTTGTATCGACCATAGAACTTACGAAAGGATGACTTCAAATGAGACTGTTGATAGTCCTGTTTTATCAACTTGTTTGTCAGTAGCTTGCCTCACCTTAGAAACTGTTCATACGAAGAGCATGCCCTTGCATATTGAATTAACTGAGAGGTGAATGAAACCTGTATGATAGGGTCAACTCAGCGCCCTGGCGCCAAAGATCAGTGCCTATATCGTCCATTTTGGAACCGGATTCCGCCAGGGAACACCCGTACCCCCGAGCATCAGGTCTCAGCTAGATGGCACACCTCCTAGTTTGGGCACTAGGCGCCCTGTTTAGAGACACTATCTTAATGTATAGAACCTGTAGGGTCCACTCAGCGTCCTGCTGCCAAAGAACGGTGTCTATATCGCCCCTTTTGGAACCGGATTCTGCCAGGGAACACCCGTACCCCCGAGGACCAGGTATCGGGTAGATGGCACACTTCTTAGTTTGGGCGCTAGGCGCCCTGTTTAGAGACCCTATCTTAATGAATATAACCTGTATATTAGGGTCAACTCAGCGCCCTGGCGCCATAAATTGGTGCCTATATCACCCCTTTTGAGACCGGATTCCGTCAGGGGACTTCCGTATCTCCGAGGGGCCAGTCTCAGCTAGATGGCACACTTCTTAGTTTGGGTGCTAGGCGCCCTGTTTAGAGACCTTAGTTTAATGAATGGATCCTGTATAATGTAGGGTCAACTCAGCGCCCTGGCGCCAAATATCGGTGCCTATATCGCCTCTTTTGAGACAATTACTGAAACATACTTAGATAACACAGTGAAAGATGATGATCTTTTAATTACGGGATATCATACCCCTATTTGCAAAGACAGAAATTGATTTGGAGGTGGTGTTGCATTGTATATATCTAAAAATATTCATTTTTCAGTAAGAAATGAGATTACTATGCAATCATTTATTTTGTTAGGTGATTTCTAATCAATCTAATTAATGTCAATATGTTGTCAGATCAAATCAAACATTTTAAAAACATGCTGCAAAGACTCAACGTAAAAAATATTATAAATAATGCTACTAAGTTGGAACATGTATTGATTTAATCCTAACCAATAACACAAGCTTAGTTGTAGACCACAACATAACTGCACTATTCTGTAGCTCCCACTATGTTACTAGTGTTGAGGTAAAGTTTATTATTATACCTCTACTTATTTTTCACTATTTAAGAGTAATTCAATATATTTCACTGATTCCCTAAAAATCACAGTAAACAGATTGAGTCCCTGCAAAAAGGTGCGTCAGTTCAACACTTACTATAATTTCTGTTAACCAAAGGAAAAATTCCGAATCATTCCGAATAAAATCATGAATATTCATAACAATATGATTTATTTCTAGTTGCAATGTCCTTTTTGATTGGCTATACTTATTCATCATTATCGTAAAACATAACTTGCCTACGTCACAATACGACACGCGTGCAATTTAATTTTTCTTATTTTGACGTTATAACTTGTTCGATACAGGAAGAATTATATTGATTTGAACTCTTTCTGATTCATTGTTTGTATCCGTATAAAAAAACCAGTTAAAGTATACCATTGAGGGAGTCAGCAAAATTCCAGTTCCCCTCAAGCAAGCCTATTTCCCTCGGCTTTGCCTCGGGAAATAGACTTGCTCTCGGGGAACTGGAATCTTGCTGACTCCCTCAATGGTATACTTTAATTGTATACTGTACATAAACAATGCTCCTACAAGAGGGTGATAAAAAACTATGATAAAGCAAATTTTCAAGTACTCAATGAGGAATTGTTACAAATTAATTGGGATAATGAAGTCTTTAATTCTGAAAATATCAATGAAATATATTCTAACTTTGTGTCAACCTTAAACAATTGCATTGAGAAGCATATTCCTAAGAAAACTATTACTGTCAGACCAAGAGACAAAGTATTCATGAATGGTACTATACGACAGCTTATGAGGAGACGAAATAGAACACATTATAAAGCTAAAATTACAAACAATCCTCAACCCTGGCACTCATATAGACAACTTAGAAATAGAGTTATTGATGAAATTAGAAAAAGCAAGTGAAAACTATAACAAAATCAAAGGCCTGAAGGGCCAAAATGTGGTTTGTGCATTGCTATTTTTTTTAAATAGGACAGATTGTCTGCACATAAAAGCTGAACATAAGAATTTGGCAGTTTGTCTAGGAAAGTTAGATAACAGAAAACTAGTGCAATCTGAATCTGACATGTTTAGTAATCAATTATTAAAGCCAATACTAGTAAAGAATTCGGTTCTAAGTTTTGAATAAGCATAGAAATGGGAGCAATTTAGCTTTATCATATGTACTGTATGTCTGTCTGGCAAAACACCAACGGACAAAGCACATGGAGGGAAAAGCACTGGTGGACCTTCTTGCCTAGAGATTACAGCCATCTTCATATCCACAACAATTAATAGTTTATCACAATAATTAACAGACGTACAAGATGAAATCCTTACAGTCGTCTTTAGAATGACAAACTACCATGTTGAGAGAGAGAGAGAGAGAGAGAGAGAGAGAGAGAGAGAGAGAGAGAGAGAGAGAGAGAGAGAGAATTCATGTGGTATGGAACATTAATTTTCACTAAAGCCAGACTTCTATTTACACTAAATTATACCAAGGTTATTACATGCAAGTAAACAATCATTATTTCTTACTCTCCAATTGAGATAGAAACTTGGGTCCATGCATTACTTTAAATATCAGTACAAAATCTGACTCTTGGCCATGAGTCCCCCAGCAGCAGTAATCATGAATCTGACACCTAATTGGGAGCATTATTATTTATTATATACTTTTTCAAATATAATTATAAATATAAATTTTAATATATGGATGCAATAGACATGTAATATGAAATAACTTGGATACTGTGGTTTCATCAATACTCGTTGAGCACCAATTTTTGAGGATTTCGTTGTTGAGCAGATCCATGAAATTAAATGTTCATTGATTGGAGAAATATGTTACCGATTTGTTAAGGCAATGCCATTGTTCACAAATTTACATATTTATGAAACTGTGCATTTTGCAAAATCCACAAAAATTGATGCCCATGGGAATTGATGAAACCACAGTATGATCAAAAACATTATTTAGTAAATAAGTATCTGTTTCAACTTCAACCATTTTGAATTTTAAATTTATAAATATTTTTCCTCTAGTATTTAAAAAAAAATGAAATAAATACACAAACTAACTTTTTTGGATTGTTAAAACTTTTGTAAACAACTTTTTAATACAAATACACTATATACAAATTAAAATTTGAAAAACCCTTAGGGTTTCACAGGATTTCATCACATGAGCATTGAGCAACCATGTTTTTTCATTTCTACATCTACCATATTTTATGGTTACACTGAAATTACAGGGGAAGGAAAGTCAGAATTTTTTTTATATTTGAACTAATAAAGTGGTTTAAATGATAACAGTTGGTCATACTGTTCTGAAGATAAACTACATAATTAAGCTTTAATGCACGTTTGAAGTTATAGAAATTGAATTTACTGGAGGCTGACATGATGTAGAGCTCTGTTGTATGGAAAACCAAAAACAACAATAATTTTGATGTCACACCATCTATTCCGGTTTACATATACACAATGCTCTGCTTTGGAATAAGAGCTGCTTATACATTCAAAGTCCTCTTAATTCGAAATTAAGGGTCGAAATACTGACATTCTTAAGATGCTTGGCATCTATTGACAATTTCCCACAACTATGCTGAGAATTCTGGCATTAACCCTCCAATTTGAGATTATGACATACGTGCACATATGTATTCGTCAAATGAACGAACATGCTCTGTTTCAGATTAAGCGGAAAGTCTTCTCTTGATATTTAAAAGGCAAAAGAATGGTCTTGAATCAATATTGTTCCTTATTTTCCAGAAATTGTGAGTTTAGAGTGAATATTATAATTAGTTTATACTAATGCTCTGTTGATAAAACAAACCGGAATGGATGGTATGATGTCATAGAATAGAGTTCCATGGCAGCTCTCATAGAGGCTCAAAATTTAAATTAAGCAAGCGATACCATTTCTTGATTCATTCATTGTTCTGGAATTTTTTATGAAAAAAAAATATGATCTACAATCAAAGTAGTTGTTAATTATTTGATTTATTGTACTACATCTGTGTGGTTTCCTTCCCTTTTAAGGTCAATACCGGGCTTGGCCCCTGTGATACACAAATTGCTGTTCATTTCCTAATTAAGCATATGCATGTATTTGCATAGGGAAATACCGTTTTTATACACACATGCAAGTCTCCTGAATATATAGCAATTTTCTTAATAATCAAAATAGGTGTCAGATCAAAATTACATCCACCGTATTATCTGCTCAAAGGCAGGGGTATCGTCCAGTGCCACTGGACTCATTGTAGCTCATTTCAGAGTGATCATATGCATTAAATGGGACTTGATACTTATCATGGCACATGGAAACACAAGGTATGAGAATATATGGGTGAAATTTGTGACAGATATATCTGGTATTTTTTAAGATATTAAAAGATGACATTATTTGAATGTGGATATACAAATAGCAAAAATATTGCATTGCATTTTTTTAAAATAAATTTATGGTTTCTGTGCAGTTCAAACACTATGGCAATTTATAAACAAAAACTATTTAAAATATATTAGTCAAACTTTCCTGATAAAATAGTTATTAATTCTAGTTTTATAAGAATACTTTTTCAACATGTTTTTGTAAATCTTGGCAAATAAAAAAATAAATGTATTTTGAGACCTCATGTCTAGTACCAGTATTTAACAGTCCAATTCACACCCATAAAAAGGTTACATATTCTACATCTAAAAGCATTAGTAATGACTTGATTGCTAATATATAGTAACAATAAGATAATCAGTCTTTAAATCCTTTAACTGAAAAATCTTTAACTTTAAATTCTTCAGTTGTTAGCATGCTCGCACAATCTTCTTGGACTAGCCCAATGTACTCCAGCAATTGTCAGTTAATGGACTGATAAGAAAAACAAGAGGCCCATGGACCATATCGCTCAACTGAGCAATGATAGACATAACTATATACAAGTAGGTCTTCTGTGCGATTTCTTTTTTAAATGATATCATGAATAATCGATACAATTTCAGAATTAACCCCTCCTCCCTACTTTCAGATAATGTATAAAAAAATCATTTATTACGTAATAAATGGGCGTGGCAAGGATTTTCTCAAACAGATATTGTTAGGATCAACAACTTTGCATTTAAAATGCATAACAAAATCTTTATCGTTCAAAGTTATTTGTAGTAGACTTTATGAGTCATTTGGCCCCTAATTAAAGGGGCCACCCCCCTTTTCTTGATTTTATTGGAAAAAAACTTTTGATACTCTACCACTTTTGTTATAAATGTCTTAACAAAATATCAACTGATAAAAAGATACAGACCAAAACATATGAAAATTTTGATTCAAAATTCGTACCCAATTTTTGCGCCTACACGAGCTCCAAGAAATGGCGCCACAGACATAAAACAACTTAATAGGGCACAACTTCAAACTATAGTCTACCTATCCTGAAAATTTCATAGACATATCTCTGATAGTTTCTGAGAGCAGCTAATCACAAAATAGGTCATAAAAATGTACAAAATAGCCGATAAATTGGTACCGGAAGTGACGACAAGTAAAATATCAAAAATATATTACGTTCACCTCAAGTCCAATCATCTGTGAAAAAATGGTTGAAATCGGTCGAATATAGTTTTCCAGAAATTTGTGGAAAAAACCCCAAATTATAATAATAAGAAACAAGTACGAAAAGAGTCCTTAATAAAACCAGCTCTATGGAGTCATAGACAAAATATCTGAACAATGTCGTATAATAGATCCTGTATATGAAAAATTCCCCTGCATATTCTTATGTTTATCATTGACCCCTTTGTAAAAGGATGATTTTACAGTCATATTACATATTGAGCATTGCAGTTCTCAAGAAAATGATCAGACTTAAACAACTGTTTATATATGGATTAT